>JAJDMY020000006.1:68087-206603 GCA_022345705.2 Sabuloglossum arenarium
CAAAAATAAGACCGAGGCCACACCAATTAAGAGCATTTTTGGAGAGGGCTTCACTAAAATTAGGAAAGGGACTAACCTGGGGACATACAGATGAAAGAAGCATAATCCGACTGAGCTATTATCCCTGAGTAGCGTACTGTTGGGATGTGTGCTTAGCCATCTTTATACTTGGTGGCAGCTGCAGCTGCCACATTTAGGAAGTGAGATCCGAGAGGCTGTGTGCGATAGGTGTGAGTGCGAGTTGAAAATCAGAAAATAAATACATTAGAATTACACATAATTCCAGACATAACTATATAGACTAATATACTATAGGAATGGTCCAAATGATTGTAAAGTGCAACAGACTGATAACTGAATTTTAGAATTTTCGAAAGTTTTAAAAGTAAATAGGGGTATGCACAGGGGTACGCGTGAGTGACATGACATTAGGTGACCAAGACTCCAAGTACGGGAATGAGTGGTTCATGTGATTTCTAGAGCCTGAAGGACAATTTTCCTGCACGAGTCTTCATGCAAGACAACGCCAGAACTCAGCACCCCCACAATGCGCCTTGCCAACTTGGTGACACATAGGAAATGCCTAAGCAACGATTGACCATGGCCTAGCCATTGCAATGGCCCGAGGGATCGTAGGGTATCAATGAGAGACGATCGGCCAGACCTTAATGGAGCCAGGAGGCTGTGTCACAGTCTCTGTTATAGCCATATCGGCCGGTCGATTCGCAGGGATCCAATAAAAACAACTTGTACTTCGTACCCCACATGCAGTCACATGGCAGCGCGCATTTTTTGTTATTTTCTTTTTCTCCGTACTGTTACCTGCCATTCCTCAGCCTCTTTTTGTTTAACTTGAGATGTTCTCAGCACCGCGAAATAAGATGTCAGGCAGTCATCTCAACTCGCAGAAAGAAGGGTATCGCCTGGATCCTCGAAAATATGTTCTCACTGAAGAAAAACATCCCACCAATGCCCGGCGCAACAACAACGACGGGGGCCTTCCATCCCGACTGCACCTTCTACATAAACCCTCACACAGGCATCACAAAAACAATTAGAGTGCTAGACCTAACCCAGCAGATGAAATACGAGTACGGCGCTGAGGAGTTCAAGGAGCAAGTGAAACAGCAAGCCAAAGAATCACCCCCGGAACCATGCCTCACCATCACCAGGACCAACAGGACCGCAACGCACTACCTCATCGCATCCCCCACTGAGGGTAACATCGCAGAGTGGAAAGCACCCTATTTCTCCTCCGGAAACTCCGAGATCACATTTACGCCAGAATCAGTACACAGCTCGCACACACTGACGATGAAAACAAGGAACCTATTTTCCCGAAACGAATTTTTCCTCCAGGACTCGGTGACGTACATGTGGAACATGGACTCGGCATTGAGTTCAAGGAAGATCACGCTGTTTAAGCAGGGAGGGCTGGAGAAGGCGGTGGTGGGGAGGTATTGGCAGGGGTTCGATTGGAGGACTGGTGGGACGTTGGTGGTCGATGCTGCTGAGGTGGATGTGGTCGTGGCCGTTGTGACTTGTTTGGTCATGCTGAAGAAGAAGAGGCAGAGGGAATGATGGGAGTGGTGCTTGTGATGTGTTTGGTTGTGTTGAAGGAGAGCGAACTGGAGAGGGGAATTTTTGCTTGTAAGTAGGGATGAGAGGACAAGGTGATTCTCTATCTTGAATTAGTACTTGGAGCATGCACGATTGAGACTCTGTATTTCCTCTCTTTTTCCATATCATAAATCTCCCTCATTCCCAATTACCTCTCTTTCTTCCTGGGTCATGCTTTTTTTTTTTTTTTTCTTTCAAATCTCACATTACCAAAATTCTCTCCACATATTTTTCCACCTTACTTTTCAGCACGTCTCTTCATCCTACTCGAATTATCCTTTCAGCCTGACTATCTCTCCAGTCTATCTATGCCTCCCCCGAATAGGAGGGATGCCCGCCGTGGGTGGAGTTACACCGAGTGGATCTCCATCAAACTAAATCCCCCGGATTCTAGGTGCTTTTCGAGGGTTGCTGATTCCTTGTAATTGGTTTTTGAATGTCACGCAGTTGCGCGTCTCAGATTTCTTTAACAAATATATAGGGCAGCTTGGTTTCGACTCTGGATGATATTTGGTTTCGACTGCTCAAAGGCGAACCGGACGACAAACACTTTTTGCTGGGGACAACCCGACATTTTTGCTAGCGATAACAACCTCCAGCAACAACCTCATGTTGTCAATGCAAATAAATACTACGAGCTGATATACTCGAGCGCTAGATTTTTTTTTTTTTAAGGGGACATTTACTAAATAAAATTACCTACAACTTTCAGAATTATTTATCAAAATACCACAAACTGATTCCAGAGTAATTTGCCTAAAGTAAATAGAAGGGCGACTAAAAAAAAGCCATAACCCCCAAATGAGCACGGAGTATTTACTTAATTACTCCATACCATCCCATCCCATAGCTGTGACCAATAATAAGACTCTTCTTTCTCCTATGGCTACTTAGGCTACAAGAGAAACTAGGATGAAAAAAAAAAAAAAAAAAAAAAAAACCAGAAAAATCAAAACCTCAAGATGAAAAAGACAAAGCAAGATTAGGCCGCTGGACCATCTCCACACGCAATGGCAAACCAGAGGAGAAAAAAAAAAAAAGGAGGGAAACAAGTCACAGAAACAAGTGTTTGAACTTTGCAGATTTGATTTAATTTGATTTCATAAAGGTCTAATGGCCCGCTGTCTAGATGACGTATATCCATCCGCCTGATATTATGAAATAGAAAAACTTTTGGTTGGATTTTGGACCTCCCCGTGAAATTTATCAAGGTTCATCAAGCAAAAACATGCCTCCGCCACCCCCATTCGGTTCACCTCCTTCACCCCTTTTCACTCCATTTCACTTTCGAAGATGCAGCAAGCCTCACATAAAGCGGAATGATCCTCAGTCTCAAGCTTCACAAGGTCTCAGTTTGGGATGATTCAACACGGCAGCAGAAACCTTGGTCCTTAATCCTCGAACTTGAAGCTCTTCACCCCCTCCGTGTCGATCGGTCCACCGCGGTAGCTGCCCCGCTTCTTCTTGTTCTTTTCCTTGGTAAAACCTTTGCCCTTTGTGACGCTAAGGTCGCGATGTGCACGTTCCGCATATTCGTAAGGGATGTAAGCATTGGACTCGAGACCCGGTTCGACTTTCGTGTTAGAGCCGATGCGAGAAAATGGCGTATTTTGCTGCTTGGGAGTCCTGGGTTTGGCCGTCTTTATATCAGGGGTGTTATTAATGGGTGGTGGGGCCTCGAGCGGTGGGTACGAAGTGATCGGAGTATCAGGAGTCTCAGTTTTGGCCATCTCCGTATCACGAGTGCTGTTAATGGATAACGGGTTCTCGACCGGCAGGTCTGCAGTGTTGAGGACTTTGGGAATTCTAGTTTTGGCCTTCTTATCGCGGGTGCTGTTGATGGAAGCATCGGGGATCCTAATTTTGGCCTTCTTACGAGTGTTGTTGATCGGTCCTGGGGCTTGTGGTGGTACGTATGTCGCGATCCTGGCATTAGGAGTGGCGCCATTAAACGTGATTGGGTAAATTCGAGGTGAATCGGGGTTTGTTTTCGAGGTCGTGGCTAAATTGTCGGGTTATTATTATTTTACCATCAGAATAGCTAGAGCTGGAAAGTGAACCCGCCTTACCTTTGACATCACCCCGAAGGGTTTCACTGCTGGAGTTGGAGCCTTGCGCTTGAAATTCAGGCTTTTTGGCATTCGCAATGTTCTTTAGATGAATGATATGAGCAGTTGAGGAACTGGTCGCATCCGTAAAGTTCGAGGCGAAGTCTGTAGAGCCACCATAATTGGAGTAATCGTTTGGCGAGGATTCCGAATTGTCTGCCATAGTCTTTGCTTTCTTTGGCTTGGGAGGCTCGTCTTCTTCAGATGAACTTTTGCTGCGATCGCTTGATGCTTTCCGCTTTGACTTTCTCTGTAACGCTGGTACGCGACTGCTTGCCTCGCTCTCATCGTCGGCATCACTGTCATCGGAAGAGCAGGAAGAGGATGAACCAGAAGAGGAAGAATCAGAAGAGGAGGAACCAGAAGAGGAGGAACCAGAAGAGGAAGAATCAGAAGAGGGAGAACCTGAGGAGGTTGAACCTGAAGACGCTGAATCTGAAGACGGTGATGAATCTGGAGTTGATGAACCTGAAAAGACAATTAAATTTCCTGTCATGCGCCTTCTTGGAATCTTGCTCACCTGTGCCACTAGTATCACTAGAATTGCCGGTATCACTATCGATATCATGATCACTATCGGGCTCAACCATTATCTTCTTGCTATGTTTCTTGTCCTCTTCAGGCTCCATCTTTATGTTCTTGCTCTCGGTGAGGTGTTGCCTTTGCCCTTCGTCCCATTCACGGTAGATCTTGCGCAAATCGGCCTTCTTCCTCATCACCGTCTTGTCATCGTCCCACTTGTTGAGGCGAGAGTGTCGCTGTCGGTCCTTGTTGAACGTGTTGACAGTGTTAGTGAAGCCGTGTCTCGTAAGATACTTTGAAATAAGGTTCAGCAGCTCCGAAGGAGGATGCTCAAGCTTTGATGGCTTCATCTCGTCGGCCAGATTTGAACTGGACTGTGCAATTGGCGGAGTGTTGGAAGAGGAAGGTGAAGAAACAAAAATCTTTGGATTCAAGCCAAGAAATAACTAACTATTTGGCGAGTTGAGGCTCAAAATTACAGTTGAAGCTAGTGGATTAGGGCACGTGCGCACAAACATCTGCCTCCATCACGACGGTCACCCAGACACCTAACCTCTTCATAGACCCTGCTGCCATCCCTTCGACGTTCCATTTTTGCGGTCTCTACATCATTCTTGCCAGGTAATTTATTCAAGACCGCCTCTGCAATCGGGACGTGTTGATGATGTAACAAGAGGACTTGGGATTTAGTTCTTCCGCAGTCCTTCATGGGAAATTTCTCTCGAAGCACTCATTACATACTTCTGTAGCACAAGTGTCGCTAGAGGAGGGGTTTTTGGAACCTCTGAAGGAACACCCGAGATAGGAATAGTTAAAGTTGAAACATCACATGTTTGTCGGGAGTTTAAGGGCAGGATGCGACATCACCACAGGGAGCGAGAACTAGAACTCATATGGTTTAATCCACCATTTCATGACTGATGGTTCGAGAGATACCGGCGAAACGCTACTGCATTGAACTACTGAAACTTGCAACTCAGCTTTCAGCTTTCCAAAAGCAAGCAGCAATCACACTCTGTCGCGCAGCAGACTCACGATAGAATTTGTATTGCTTCCTTTAACCTCCCTTGAGCTTCTCGACTTTACTGTAACTATAGCTCAAGATGGTCGAACGAAGTGCAATGGCTGAACAGGAGAGCAAAGGTTTCATAGGGTCGATAGACCAGGGGACTACCAGCTCCCGATTTCTGATATTTGATAAAAACGGAATGCCACAGGCTTCTCACCAGATTGAGATCAAGCAAATATATCCCCACCCAGGGTGCGCACTTGTCACAGAAACCTAATTGACCCTTTGAGGCTCCAGCTAATGGATTTATCTATAGATGGATTGAACATGACCCCTATGAACTCGTACGCTCAGTTGAGACGTGCATCGAGGAAGCTACCAAGGCTTTCGTGGCGAAGGGCTATTCTGTGGGAGATATCAAGGCAATCGGAATCACAAACCAGCGTGAAACCACTATTGTCTGGGATAGCAACACCGGCGAAGCTCTTCATCCAGCGATTGTCTGGCCCGATACACGAACGAAGAAGCTAGTACGGAAACTGAAACAACGCGGGCATACAGATTCCATTGGCGGGTGGGAGCTACAACGCCTATGTGGCCTTCCACTATCGACATATCCTTCTTCGGTCAAGCTCCTTTGGCTTCTCCAAAATGTCGAGGCAGTACGCAAAGCGTACGATGAAGGCCGGCTAGCGTTTGGCACAGTCGACTCTTGGTTGCTGTTCAGGTTGAATGGCGGAATTGAAAGAAACATACATGTCACAGATCCCACAAATGCCTCTAGGACGATGTTTCTCAACATCCACACGCTTCAATACGATGAAAAACTCCTCCGTTTCTTCGGTCTGCGGGCAGATAAACTCAAACTCCCAAAGGTTGTTCCATCGTCGGACCCGACTGAATTCGGGTCTTTAGCGTTCGGAATCTTGAAGGGCGTCCGCATCACTGGCTGCTTGGGAGACCAATCCTCCGCTCTAGTTGGTCAATGCGGTTTCTCTCCGGGCAGAGCAAAGAACACCTACGGAACAGGCTGTTTTCTACTCTACAACACAGGGACAAAACCTGTTATCTCCAATTGTGGTCTCTTGACAACTGTAGCCTACGATTTTGGCAAGGGCGAACCGGTCTATGCTCTGGAAGGTAGCATCGCCGTTGCCGGGAGCGCCGTCAGGTTCCTGGAGAACAACCTCAAGTTCATCTCCAGCTCCAGCGAAGTTAGTGACCTAGCGCAGACTGTGAGTGACAGCGGGGGTGTCGTTTTTGTCACTGCTTTTAGCGGCTTGTTTGCGCCATATTGGATTGATGACGCGAAAGGAACCATCTGTATGTTGATTTTGGCCTTGGAGTAATCTAACCAAGGAATGTATCCTAACATTCGACCGCTCTTTAGTTGGGATAACGCAGCACACGGAACGCGGACACATCGCTCGCGCGACTATCGAAGCAACCTGCTTCCAAACAAAAGCCATCCTCGACGCTATGGAAAAGGACAGCGGTCAAGCTCTCCGCGAACTCGCTGTCGATGGCGGAATGTCAAACTCCGATTTCTGTATGCAGGTACGCATTCCCTCGCACGACCCCATTTCCTCCATACATCCCCTCTAACCCCCCAACCCCACAGACCCAATCCTCCATCCTCGGCATCCCAATCGACCGCCCCCTAATGCGTGAAACTACCGCCCTTGGCACCGCCATTGCCGCCGGTTTCGCCATCGGCATCTGGCGCGACTTCGACGAACTCACGCACCTTGGCCAAGCAGGTCGCACGCTGTTCACACCGCAGATCAGCAAGAAGGAGAGGGATGCGATGTCTCATCGCTGGGGACATGCTGTGTCGATGAGTCGTGGTTGGATTGAGAATCATGGCGTTGATGCTGAGGAGGAGGAGGGGGAGGCTGTGGAGGATGGGAAGTGGGAGCGGGGGGAGGGTATTTGGAGGTCATAGGTGTAGGGTGATTTGTACTTACAGGAACCTTCCGCCGGGAAATTTAAAGCTTGTGAGCACGGTTTATCTCCAATCGATACGGCCAGCCTTCCAGATCCACACGACATGCATATTTCAAACGAGGTTTTACAGAGACGAAGACAACTATTCATAGACGAGGGGAATTTCAGGATTGGCTGATGAGCCTTTGTAACTGGCATTTATTTCTACCTAGTTCGCTCCAGTGGAACCTCGATTTATCTTTCTCTCTTGCTTTTCTGACAAACCATCCTTCAAGCCCTGCCTTAAAAGCAGATCTCTTGACCTTCATCTACCACTGAAGTACTGATATCCAAGTCCGCAGATGCCACAAAGGCACATACCACTCATAAACCAAACGCACAAATACACATATTCCAACCCAAGACGAACAAAACAACACCCCTACACCCTCCAGTTAGCTACTCTCGAGAGGGTTACATTCCGAGGGATGCCAGCAATGGCAGGTGGATTATGCGATCATTTGATCAACCAGACGGACGATTCATTGGTAAAGCTGTCCTTTCCCGTTCAACAACGCAACATATACATTGCCACTTTTCAAGCAGAACAATCGATTATTTTATCAAATCCCTTCCCATGAATGACAACCGGAGTAGAAATTTACAGAAAAAAAAATGTGCCAAAAAAAAAAGCCCTCATAACGACCTAGGCTAGAAGTGAACCTGTATCGTCCGAGATAAGTGAGGAAGGTTTTTCCAATAATAACCCTGATTTTGAAAGGAGGAGAGCGTGTAGGGCTTCGACACAACCAAAACAACAATGAAAGGCAGTGAAGGCTTTCCGACTGAAATGATCACATGCATGAAGCAAGTATGTAAACACATGCATGTGGTGGATTCTGGACGCATGAAAGCAAGGTGCTCGTATTGTTGGAATGTAGGAGATAGTAGGAGATGAAAGGCGTTTAAGAGCGAAATTGATCTGATAAATCGAGGGAGCTGATGGTGGTCGAGCCAATGTTTACGAGCTCTGGTGAGTGTAGATTCTTGATGGATTTGAGGTAAATATCGTCACATGATCATCCAGTGCTGAATCGCCTGGAGGAATGTACCAGGCGGATTGATGACAACGAAGCATATCTACATTGGCAAAGAACAAGTTATTTTGTTCCGTCAGTCATTCCTCTGTGTACTTGTACAAGTACATACAACAAACACACCAGTCTCCCAACCAACTCTCAAACCGGGCGATCGATATCCTATCCTGTCCAATCGGACCGACACAATGCACCAACGGCTGCGTTCTCCACCCTCTGATCTATTTCCATCCGACCCCACAAAACCTGCCAACCCGTTCTTGGCGGAAATGCGGCAGGCAGAAGGCAGCCAAACCTTATTTCTGATGGATGGAAAGAGATATCCCTCGCGTGATGTGATAAGTGCGATGGGATAAGTGGAAACGCGGCACGCCAATTGCTGGTCTGTGACGAAGTTGGAAGCGGGATTGTTGCTTGTGGAGAAATCACGTGCATTGTTGTGGGAAGTTTTGCTCGGTCGCATCGACACACCAAAAATACTGTTTCTACCCCTGTGACGGAGTACTGCGCAGGCTTTGTCCCCCAGTCTGTTTTACGTTTTACCAATAGTTCAGCTGCGGCTTCGCTGCGACCGTCCGTGTCTCCCGTGTTGTGCGATGGAATTGTTTCAAGTGATGAACCTTCTAGCCTTCCCAGGAAAGATATACACTCTCTCAACGGCACAGCTGTTGAATTGATACCGTAGAGCATCACAGAGTCGATGCGTTCTTTCTGCCTTGTAAGGGGAAATTAGCGCAATCCCAAGTCCACGGCATGGAATGATGCTCCAGGCTGGGAAGGGTTTGGCGCGATGCCGGTCTGATTGTTGCCCGGAGGATTATCCGCGAGCCGATCCGTCAAATCCGTCAACAAACCCTCCAGCTGATCCAATGAGGCGGAGCGAAGCCGCACCCCCATCAATCTTTTGTTCGAACTTCTGCAACACTCCAATCCTTCACACCACAGCGAGTTGACCTTTCGCTTTCCTCCTGCTTTCCTTGCAGAGAGCTCTCTGCGGACAATGTGAATTCTGAGCTGCGAGACATTCACTTACTACTTTTACCTGACGTGCATCGCTGAAGTCACTCTCACTCACTTCTCATTTGTCCGCGGTCCAACTCCAAAGCAAGGGTGCTCCTAGTCTACCCTTTCGCTGCACTCGTCCATACTCGTCCACCGAACCTCAACGATCTTCGTCTTCCAGGGTACCATCCCAGCGGCGGTCAAAGCCATCCGCTCTTTGTCCATAGCAACAGCTGGGACAATTATTATAGACGTGCCAGACATTCAAATTCTCCGATAGATAGCTAAACTAAGACATGGCCGACGACAACAATGAACAGAACAACAAGCGAAATCCATCAGCGAATCACCACGCAGCGCCCAAGCGCTCTATATCCTCTAGCTCACACTTGACGCCGCGATCCATGTCATTCAATTTCTCTCAGCAGCACCAGCAGCCTCAGAAAAGGCGAACTCCAGGTGGTGGTGCTGGAAGCTCTCCGTCGTCGTCACTTCTGCAAGACCTACTTCGCGAGAAGAAGGCGCAAAGCCACCGGGTGTCCAAGACACATAGTGCTCGTCGGAGAAGCGGGAGAGATGATGGATTGTTTGACTTGGATGGCACGGCATTTGCAAATCGAAGGTTTGTGCAGAGCTCACCTCTGGGCCCTCTCCGTGCTGGTGAGATGAGGGGAGATGGGAGAGAGAGTGGTTCCAGGAGAGGAAGTGGTATAGGGCCTCAAAGCTCAGCGGGCGCGAGGGGTATGGGAGCAAGAGAGATGGATGAGGTACGATACTCTTTGGCCTTCCAGGGACTGCGAGATTCAGTGGTGTTGATTGGTATGATAGTTCATTTCAACGCTTCACAAGCAAAACTTTGACCTTAAGCTCGAACTGTACCATCGCCGCCAACGAATGACCGCTCTGGAGGAGGAAATTGAGCAATACAGGGACCTGGAGAAGGAAAATGAAGAATTGCAGGAAGTGAACGAGCAATTGTTAATGGAACTGGAAAAGAGAGATAGAGCAGTGGAGGAAGCTGTCGGCATCATATGCGAACTGGAAGAGAAGGTTGAGAGATTGGAGGAGGAATTGATGACCGAGACCAGACCGTCGACTGCGCAGCAGGATACAGACTATTTTACGACTGAGCCTGATGAGAGTGTACCGCCGTCCTCGCCTCCAGACTCGGGAAATCGAGAAGCACCAGCGACACCCCCGCCAACCAAATTGTTAAGGAAAACCCCCTCGAGGCCCGGAATCATTAAAACAGCATCATCCAGGCTGATTGACGTAGCTACGCCACATCGCCCGAACCCCCCAGCCTCTGCATACCGCACCCCATCTTTCCTAACAGGCGAGGACAGCAAGAGTGCAGGGGCTCTACGAAGTTTGTACCTTGCGGGCGAAAATGACAGCAAGGGCGCCTTTAGCTTTCTGACCCTCTCACGAAGGGCCAGTGGTATGAGTGCGGGTGCGCCAGGAAGCCCGGATCCCAATGGAGATGGCATGGATTCACCACGATTGAGTGTGCTCAGCGAGAGTAGCTTCTTAAGTGTCTACGGAGACACGAGACAGCTTGATCTTGATGCTGTTGATGAACCAATTGGGGAGGACAACGAAGAGGGAAAAGAAACGGAGCGACAAGTAGAAACAGAGGATACTGAAAGGCGGAGCAGCAAGCAGACGAGAGCTGCGCGGATTGAGAAATGGATCGACGACCGCTCGACCCCTTCAAAGCCAAGCAGGGGTTCAACCGGAAGTAGCAGAGGCCGGTTCCTGTCAATCGGTGACGTACTGCACAATCGCTCTCATCTCACTGATGATGAAGGCTTCTCTCAAGGCAGCACGCGGAGGGAAATGCCAGGGTTCTTTGCACGCGAAGATATGCAGAGGACGGAGATTACTGAGTCTACGAATACGATTAGCGGACCTATTTTTGGACAGGAACTCTTGCCACCAACCCCTGATACGATGAGAACGTTCGATAGGGATTCATACAAGCAACCGACGTCGAGCATAGTGAGGGAGAAGAGTCTCTTGGACGGTACCCCTGGCGCCGCGAGGAGCTATTCCGCCCTCATTCCTCAACCGCGACCACGTAGTGCCGGCGGTGTCGGCAATAGGGATACAACACTTAGGGGCTGGGAGACAGATGTCGATTTTAACGACCTGGCTTCTTCGGACGGCGAATTGGAGTCTATGCGGGTTGAGCATAGCGAGTGGGACCAGGAAGATGACCATGTAGACATCTCACGTTTACCGTTTTTCTTGACAATGTCACCAAGTTCAGTGAGGCATTTGGATAACGGCACACCAAGCAAAAGCAACCCTGGGGCAGCATATCAGAGAGATATGCTTTTCAATGGCGGTGTCCCTGGTGATTTGGCTGCCAGTCAGAACAGTTTCCCGGGTGATATACCACCCCGTCAAAGCTCCCCAATCCGCGGCGTAAGAAGAAGGCGGTCTTCCACTACAGGAGAGCGCACACGCTCTGGTTTATCCAGAGTCGAAACAGCGCCTGCATCGTCACCACCGGAATCTTCTTCATGGCAAGCGGAAAACAAAGATGCGGCAACACCCACTCGGTATGGGTTTTCCACGGCGAACCTTCACGGTAGCCCTCGGTCTCCTGGTATACCAGCTTCACGGATTCTATCCGAATCGAAACTCCCCCGCTCTAACCTTCGCCTCCGGGTCCCGAAAGTGTCTCTAACACCCAGTCCTACGAAACGGAACAGTCTGACGTCTAGAATCTTTGGCCGCAGTGGAAGCCAGTCCGAGACGAGCTCGCCCAATACCGATACTCCTCCCACTAATACAACATTACATAATTTATTCTCGCGTCCCAACCGTCCTTTAAGTTTGCAATCTCAATCACCCCAGCAGAGAAGACCAAGGGCAGGAACTGCAGGGAGCATGGAAGGCAAGGGTAATGGGTTTAGCGGGAATGTTAATGGTGGATTACGGAATAAAAGTTCGAATTCCACGTGGGAGAGCGAGAGTGGGGGTGAGGAAGCGGTGATGACTCCTAAAACAGAGATAGAGGAAACTGGACATGGTGGTGTGGGAAAAGGCACCAGCAGGAGTTACGAAGACCTTGTGGACAAAGAAGACGCAGCCCAAGAAATGATGAGCAGGAGTCTCCATCTGGAGAGATCAAATACAATGACAGGAACGCGACCAACAAGAACATTCTCAATGATCGCCGAACGATCTCCTTCCGCCGCAGCCATCGACCCAGACAAAAAAGACGATGCTGTCGCCAAGAGAGGCTGGCTTGGGGGCGGGAGACTAGGAAGTCTGAGACCTATTACGGGTGCCGGTAAGGGAGTGAAGGAGGGTAGAGGGAAAGCGGGACAGAAGATGGGTGTGCTGAAGAAAGATAGGGAGGATCTTGGTAAGAGGGTTGCAGGGCCTTGACCAGGAGAGAGGGAAGAAAATGTGGCAGCCCACGCATATATTTTTTATCAGGATACCAACTTGCATGTGCCAACTTTTCTTGGGAGAATCTTGAATCATAGAAGACTAGCATGAGCAGAGCTAGCTAGGTAGCTAGCTAGTTACGTCAAAAAGTAAATAAATATTATCACTTCAACATATAACCATTTAAAAGCCAGTTCTCCATTTTTTTATTTTTTATTTTTTATTTTTCCACCTTGATACGGCGCGCGTTGCACACTCCTTTAAGGGCTTTTTTTTTTTTTTTTTTTTTTTTTTTTTGGAAATGGAATTGAAAAGGGGGAAGGGAAGGGAGGTGTATGGTGATGGTGATGGCTGAGTTGGGAGGATTCCCGTGGCCAAAAAAAAAAAAAAAAAAAAAAAAATATTAGAAAATAGAACGAGAGCTTTCTTCTGATGGGTCCTTTGGGGGAAGGGTCTGGAGTTGGTTTCTCGGTGAGTCTGTCTGTCGGTCATGTTTGTGTGTGGTTGGATTACATAATGTATGTGAGATGAGAGAGCTAGTATGATTTTTAATGGGCTAGACTTAGGCTGCAACAATAACAACCATCTGAAGCAAATGCTTGCTTTCGCATTAGTCGTTACATCGCAAATTACCAACCAACCCAGCTCCTCCTATTTGACTAGATAAACGCGGAAATTGCGGCATATATCAGATCCTGAAGCCTCTTCCCCCCACCATGAAACATCACCTACTTAAAACGCTTCTCCACAGTCTTCCAATTCACCACATCCCATACCGCCTTGAAATACTCCGCCTTCCGGTTCTGATACTGTAGATAGTATGCATGTTCCCATGCATCGATGCCTAAGAGTGGTACTAAGCCCCCTACTACAGGGTCCTGGTTTGCGTATGATTTTAAGCTGATGGCGCCGGTTTCTTTGTCGCGGACTAACCATACCCACCCGCTCCCCTGCACGGCGGCAAGTGCGGTGTTGAAGGAGGTCTGAAATTTTGAGAAGGAGCCGAATGTATGGTCTATTGTTTTTGCGAGGTGGCCAGTAGGGGGCTCGCCGCCTCCAGAGGAGCGAGGAGCGAGGTTTTCCCAGAAGAGGGAGTGGTTGATGTGACCGCCGCCGTGGAAGTTGACGAGATTTTGGAGGGTGAGGGCTTTGGGGATGTCGTTTGAGTGCTGGGCGGAGGCGAGTTGTTCGCTGAAGGTGTTGTAGGATGTTACGTAGGTTTGGTGGTGGTTTTTGTGGTGGAGTTCCATGATTTTGCCGGAGATGGAGGGTTCGAGGGCGCCGTAGTCGTCTTTTTATTGATACGCTGTTAGTTGGTTCTTCCGGAGTGACAGTTGGGGGGGTGAGGATTCGAGGGGAGGGTGGATGGGAAAGAAAACGTACAGGGAAGATCAGGCAATGTGACTTTCCCACGCGTGAAGCTCAGTCCTGCAATCCCGACTCTGCTGGAGCTCATACTAGCTCCTGTCCGGAGTGCCGAGCGGGCGGATGTCCGGAGGAGAGCGGAAGACATTGTGAACGCTAAATGTTTCAATTCAATTCAATTGAATTTTTCGTTCTACCTAGAAGGATTAGCTGGGCGTATTGTTGATTGATTGATTGAGACGGGTTTACCTTTCGATGCTGTGATGATTGTTGTAGTAGAAGGAGATACAAGGAAGGAAAAGCCCGAGGTGGAGCTGTAGCGAAAACGTCATGGTTGTGCCATCCCTGCAGATGATTGTCCTCCAACAACACGAACACGGGAATCGAAGCAGCACAATGGGCTCCTACTATGACATCGATGCCATCCTTACGGACGCGCAGAAAGTGCCCTGTACGTTTGAACTTGAGGTCCTGGGCCTGGGGTACTTGGATGGGAATTCCGGAGGTGATGTGAGAATGTCGTTTTGTTGCTTTGAGGGTCAGTTCGCATTATGCTCATTGCAGTCGATGACAACAGATGAAGAAGGGGACGCGGGTTGAGCTTCCATTATGGTTGGGGGAGATGTTGGCTGTTAGGTTCGTGCTTGTTTATTTTATACAGAAATTTCCTTAATGGATACGAAGTTTTTTGTCTGTCCACTATTCTGGAATTTTTTTCAATTGCGTTCCTTATGATAGTTTTTTTTTATTTTGCAGCCGACAACTTGGAACATCGCCGCTCGTGACGTTGGATCTCCCCACCGCGTTGTCGCCACGTGTGATCAATGCCCTTAAGGCGGATCCGAGGACTGTGGATTTGCGGAGTCTAGCGCCGCATTTCTATGGGTTAGGGGCGAGGATCTTAGAGTTGTTTGAGGAGGAGGAGATGGTGGAGGTTCTGAGCGAGGTATTCTCCCAATTTCTTCTTCCCCCCCTCTTATTTTATAGGACTCCTTCTCTTGGGCTCTGGGGTTTCCTTTCTTTGCTGATGCTTTGGATAGACGTTCAAGAAACGCGCTGCAGAGATAGCGGATCATGCACATAATCCAAGAGGAGCGCTGGGGGAGGGCGCAGATTTCCTGAGAGGCTTAGACGAGGCAGAGAGGCAGCGTGCGTTCGCTCCCTTTCCTTCCCCCTCCTCTCTCCTCATGGTGATAAACCAATGCTAATTTTCTATTAATGCTTGGGATGAGTATTAGTGTTTCGTGCGGCGCACGATAGCGCAAAGAGTATGAGAACTTGGATGGGAGAAATGAAGAAGAAGTGACGGAAGACTTTCCCTAGTCATACATGGAACATTGATATGAGCAAGTCAATGGCGGTTTTAGGAGTTATGGTGGTTATAAGTCGAATGAGCTTAGCGGAGCATCGTGTTTCAATGGAGGCGTTTGGGAAAGAGGAAATAACTGCAACAACAGCTTTTTCTCAAAACAAATTTCCTATTCGTTGTTGGCGCTGTTGAACCCATTTATATCCGCAGCACACTTGGTCGCCTTCGTCACCCGTAGTACAGAATCAGGAATAGCTCACCACCTCAAAACTCGACATGTGTCAAGTCGTCACTTCTCGCGACAACGGAAACAAAACGTACATCAACCTTCTTTTTCGCCATGAAGCGTCAAATTTCCGGATCGCAATTCCGCTGCTTATGAACTGATCGATAACAACAACAACAAGAACTACATACATCAAACCGGGCTATGTAAACACTGGTGAAAATTCGACATTACCACATACTGGCGGCCAAACAACAAATCGCCTGAAAAAGAAACAACCTCCCTCCCCCAGGGGAAAAACGTAAAGAGCAAAACCATGCTCACCTCCGGCTTCACTAACGCGGCAGTCTCCAAATTCCTCCTTTTCTCCCTCGTCGCCTCCTCGATCTTCGTGAGCGTCCGCGACAGCAAGTATCTGTTCTACATCCAGGTGGATCCGCACTTGTGGCAGTACCGGCAGGTGTGGCGGATGCTGGTGTGGCAAGCTTGCTATGCGAATGCTACGGAACTGTTGTTTGCGTGTATGGTGCTTTACCATTTGAGGGTTGTGGAAAGGTTGTGGGGGTCGAGGAAGTTTGCGGTGGGTCTTGATTTTTCTTTTTGGAGGTTGGGTTGGGGATGGATGGGAGTGTTTTTGACTGACGGGCTTTGGATTCTTTAGTCTTTTATCCTGGCTACTCTTCCCTATACATCGATACTCGCACCGCTTCTCCTCGCCCTCATAATCCGCCCTCTCTCCTTTAACCACATTAACTGCCTCCCCGCCGGTCCCACACCCCTAATCTTCGCTCTCCTCGCACAGTACCACGCCGTTATCCCCCACGTCTATAAATACCGCATCGCGACGACCTCCTCCTCCAACCCCTCTAGTCTCCTATTCAGCGATAAATCTTACACTTACGTCCTAGCGGGCCAGCTTGCGCTGTCTCAGCTCCCGGGTTCGGCTATCTCGGCGGCGGTGGGTTGGCTAGTGGGGTATGCGTGGCGGAGGGAGTTGTTGCCTGGCGCGAATAAGTGGAGGGTTCCGAGATGGGTGGTTAGGGAGAAGAGGGAGGGAGAGAGGTATGAGGGTTTGAGGAGGAGGTTGGAGGGTGAGAATGCAGCAACAGCGAGTGGTGCCGATGCAGGAAGCGCAGAGGGAGCGACGAGGAGGACACTGGGGTCGCAAATTTTAGATCAATTTAGGGGTGCGTTCTGATCTTTTTGCTCAGGATTTGCGCAGGATGGACGGGGGCTTGTAAAAAGTTAACTAGCATTTTCTCGGGACGATGGAGTCTTTTATCTGTTTTTTGGGGACGCTTCAAAAATATCACTACGGTGGCGCTGAGTTTTAATTACTTAGGGCCTATATTGCACTAGAAGGTTCAATGTGAACTATCCTATATACTTTGGGTTACTGAAAGCAAGAGAAAAGGGGTTTCCAGATACCTGCGATGCAATTTCGTTTGACTCAAAAGTGCTTCCATTGATTTTCAGAATCGCAAAAGCTTTCGAAGTTCCAGGGTTTCATAATGTCATTATTGTGCTTCTCTCTCTCATTCTCAAAAGAAAATTCCTCTCCGCTTTGGGATTCGAATGCGAATCATTGCTATTGTCTCATGTCAACCAGGCTTTTTGTTTTGGCTTAGAGGGGCTGGGAAACACGTTCTTTTTTTCTGGAAGAAGGGCTACCTAGAGATACAGCGTTATCCAGATGTTCACAAGGATATCACACTAATCCCTCAGGAGGTGCTTGCTCTGAAGTATTTCCGGCGCTGGAGGGTTAAATGTCCGTCATAAAAGAGATCTCAGAGATGTCTGGACAAAATCCAAGGATTTCAATGTTCGAGGCTGTCTAATATGGCTCCAGACAACCTTCCCCCGTTTTAACCGCCATGGCCAATGGCTTCGACTTATGGCCTCTACATCCTTACTGGAACACAGTAAGCAAGCCATCGAGGAGATGCTAGAGCGCCACGATCCATTGCCAGGTATCGACGCCAGCAACTTCGAGGTCGCAGTCAGCGCATGCAACATCCCAAGGGGTTTCTCCATCAATTCGGGCACCCCGGAGATGTCTTGAACAGACAGTCTTCGAGGATGTGGTGGTATAGGGATGAAAGGGTTCCGAGAGCGCTTCGTAAGTATGTTGGGATGTTGTCGACGGCGGATTTTGTGGAGTGATTGCAGTTTCATTACCTCGTCTACGACTACTGGGGGAATGTGTTGCCACTGGTGATTCTGAGCGAAGCGTCGGGATTAAATATTGCGGCTGCGGTGGGTGAAATGGAGTCCCGCTATGATCCGGCTGGATTTGATGTTGGGAGCAGGGAGGTTGCGGACTTTGCGTGGATGATTCTTGATAGGCATGTTTGCAAGAAGAATGGAGAGGGTTTGGAGGGGTTTGAAATTCCAGAACTGGGGTTCTTGGAGTTCGCGATATCTGTTGAAGGTGTTTTTCCTGGCGGAGGACTACATTTCTTGTCTCCAGGGCCACAGCCTGATCCGATGCTTAACCATTGATCTAAGAGAAGATCAATGCTGCGAGACACATTTCGTCCTTTGATGTTTGCATCTGCAGATAATGACAATTCGAAAAGTCTGCTGACTACAATTTCATCCTCTAACCGAAAAGGGGCAAAGTAGCCGCCATCGCCTTACCCGGTCACCAACCCCAAACTTGTCGCTGACCGTAGCAGTGCGTAATAAATAATCGCACTTTCAAAACTTAACATGCCAACATCCTCCGGTAGCCTTCCCTAATAGATTCGCACAACTCATATTCTACCTTTTTTTCCCTTTAATTCGCCCTTATCCTAATTTCGAAAGCAAGTGAGATTGATCGCCTGAGACGAGGTTTTGGGCGTTCTCCTTACTGGCTTTTGTTGCTTGACGTGCTCTGGTTGCGTTACACGAAATGCTTCGTACCTCGGCGACGTCGCTGCGCAATCCCCTCTTTGGAGGCGGGTGCTGCAAGAGACTGTTGAGCGTGAGTAATGTTTGTCGGAGATCGGTGAAGGCTCCTTCGTTGGGGTCAAGAGGATATAGCTTGGTGTCGAAGAGGAGAGCTCTTGCTGTGGCAACACAGCCTTCTCAGAGGAGATGTTATGCGAATGCTGCCCCTGAAGTGGGTCGGGGAGTTGTAAGTATAGCTGTTGTATTTCCATCGGAATTCTCCAGGTGGCCTTATGTTTCAAAGGTCGATGTCTGATTTTAGCTATGTTACTCTAGGATCCCAATGACTCGTTCCTCCAAGGCAATACTGCAAACTATATTGATGAGATGTACATGTCATGGAAAAAAGACCCATCGAGCGTCCACGTATCGTGGCAGGTCTATTTCCGTAATATGGAAGATGGAGACATGCCGATTTCTCAAGCCTTTCAGCCACCTCCGACACTTGTCCCAACCCCTACTGGGGGTGTTCCAAGCTTCATGCCAGCATCAGCTACTGGACGGGGGTTGGAGGTCACGAACCACTTGAAGGTCCAACTACTCGTGAGAGCCTACCAAGCTCGAGGTCACCACAAGGCGAAGATAGATCCTCTGGGTATTAGATCCGAGGCAGATTCGTTTAGTACTAGTAAACCGAAGGAATTGGAACTTGACCACTATGGCTTTACTGAGAAGGATCTCGACAGCGAATATACGCTCGGGCCCGGTATTCTGCCGCGCTTCGCGAACGAAGGAAGGGAAAAAATGAGTCTTCGAGAAATTATTGGGGCTTGCGAAAAGATATATTGCGGATCGTACGGTGTTGAGCACATTCATATTCCAGACCGGGAGCAATGCGACTGGATCCGAAACCGAATCGAGATTCCTCAACCATATAAGTATTCTACGGATGAGAAGCGAAGGATCTTGGACCGGCTTATTTGGAGTTCGAGCTTTGAGAGCTTCCTCGCGACGAAATATCCAAATGACAAGCGCTTTGGGCTCGAGGGGTGTGAGAGCTTGGTTCCCGGGATGAAAGCGCTTATTGATCGAAGCGTCGATTATGGTGTGAAGGATATTGTCATCGGCATGCCGCATCGTGGTCGTCTAAATGTCTTGAGCAACGTCGTGCGGAAACCAAACGAGTCGATATTCAGCGAATTCGGCGGCTCCGCCGATGCTGCTGATGAAGGCTCCGGCGATGTCAAGTATCATCTTGGTATGAACTTTGAGCGGCCGACGCCGTCTGGCAAACGTGTGCAGCTCTCCCTGGTTGCAAATCCGTCACATCTGGAGGCTGAGGATCCGGTTGTCCTGGGGAAGACCAGAGCGATCCAGCACTACAATAATGACGAAAAACACCACATTACTGCTATGGGTGTTTTGGTTCATGGTGACGCTGCTTTTGCCGCTCAGGGTGTGGTCTATGAAACCATGGGTTTTCATTCTCTGCCGGCTTATTCAACGGGAGGAACCATCCACTTGATTGTGAACAATCAGATTGGCTTCACCACTGATCCTCGTTTTGCACGTTCCACTCCATACTGTTCTGATATTGCCAAGGCTATCGATGCGCCGGTTTTCCATGTCAATGCTGACGATGTGGAGGCTCTCAACTTCGTATGCCAGATAGCAGCGGACTGGCGTGCTGAGTTTAAACGGGATGTGGTTGTCGACATCATCTGCTATCGAAAACATGGTCATAATGAAACGGATCAACCTTCGTTTACTCAGCCACTTATGTATAAGAGGATTGAGGCGAAACAAAGCCAACTGAGCAAATATGTGTCAAAGCTTCTTGAGGAGAATACCTTCACCAAGGAAGATGTCGAAGAGCACAAGCAGTGGGTTTGGGGCATGCTGGAAGATAGCTTCGCTAGAAGCAAGGACTATCAACCGACTGCTCGGGAATGGCTGACGTCTGCCTGGAACGGTTTTAAATCGCCAAAGGAGCTTGCTACGGAGGTTTTGCCTCATTTGGATACAGCTCTGCCTGCGGAAAAACTTAAGCGGTATGGCGACGTAATCGCTACTCCGCCAGAAGGATTCCATGCTCATCGCAATCTGAAACGTATTCTTGCCAGCCGGAAAAAGACTATCGATGAGGGCAAATCAATCGACTGGTCAACCGCTGAAGCACTCGCTTTTGCGTCCTTGGTTGATGACGGTCGTCATGTGAGGGTTTCAGGTCAGGATGTCGAAAGAGGAACGTTCTCCCAGCGGCATGCTGTCTTGCATGACCAGGAGAACGAAGCGACGTATACGCCGTTGCAGCACATCTCGAAAAACCAGGGCTCATTTGTCATCTCGAATTCTTCATTGAGCGAGTTTGGCGTGTAAGTCAGACATGTACTCATTCCCCTTGCGTGGTTGGCTACTAATACTCTTTTTCTAGTCTTGGGTTTGAGTATGGATACTCTCTGTCTTCGCCTGATGCATTGGTCATGTGGGAAGCTCAGTTTGGTGACTTTGCAAATAATGCTCAGTGTATCATTGACCAGTTTATTGCCTCTGGAGAGGTGAAGTGGTTACAGCGATCCGGTTTGGTGATGTCGCTTCCTCACGGTTACGATGGACAAGGTCCAGAGCACTCCTCTGGCAGAATGGAGCGGTATCTGCAGCTCTGTAACGAAGACCCGAGAATCTTCCCCTCTCCTGACAAGTTGGATCGCCAACATCAGGATTGTAATATGCAAATTGCCTACATGACTGAACCGTCAAATTTGTTCCATATCCTAAGAAGACAGATGAACCGTCAATTCAGAAAACGTATGATATATTTTCTTATCTCTTGATTGGTGGAGATTTGGCTAAACCAGACCTTGCAGCTCTTATCCTCTTCTTCAGCAAGTCTCTCTTGCGCCACCCCATCGCCCGATCACAAATTGAAGACTTCACCGGCAAGTCGCACTTCCAATGGATCCTCCCCGACCCCGAGCACGGCCATACCATCAACGACCCAGAGAACATCGAGCGCGTCATCCTTTGCACTGGCCAAGTTTACGCTGCTCTGCACAAACACCGCGCCACCAAAGAAATCAAAGATGCCGCCATAACCCGCATCGAGCAACTTAACCCCTTCCCCTGGGCGTTGCTCAAGGAAAACCTCGACCGCTACCCCAATGCCAAAAACATTGTCTGGTGTCAAGAGGAACCCCTGAACGCAGGTGCCTGGAGCTTCACACAACCTCGCATCGAGACGCTCCTAAACGCCACGGAACACCATAACCGTAAGCATGTCATGTATGCGGGCCGAAATCCGAGCGCGAGTGTGGCGACTGGGCTGAAGGCTAGTCATCTAAAGGAGGAGCATGATTTGCTGGAGGATGCGTTCCGTGTCTTTCAGGAGAAGTATAAAGGCGAGTGAGTGGTGATGTTAGGAGTGGCATTAATGGTGTTCTTAGAGGGGGTGCGTTGTCGGGTTGTGGCTGCTTGTTGTGTTCTCTTTTGTTGAGCATTTTCATGGCCTCAGTAGTAAGAAGATGAGTAGAGCCAGCGGCCGCAGAGCTGGGGGAAGGAGTCGCATGCACGCATTCTTTCTTCCCTCTGCCCTGTTTCCTTCCCTCTCATTGTTGTCATACTCCTCCAAACCTTCACTCTTTTGTCTTGTGTGTCTCGAACCAAAATGGAAAAAGGAAAAGAAAAAAAGGGCAGCTGGCTTTTTTATTTGTAACTGTGTAAGAATAAAATTAGTCTTGCTGACGAATTTCTTTGTGGTTGTGGTGGGTCGGGGCAAGGGGGAAGGAGGGATGAAGTGTGTGTGGTCTGGGAATCTCTCTCTCTCTCTTATTGCATAGGTACGAATGTATGTATGTATGTATGTACATGAACACAGAAATAGGTTTAACATGAGCAAGCATCACAGCACCTGACTACTTTCATCAGTGGGCACATCTAGGAGCTTTGATGCCCTTTTTTTTTTTTTTTTTTCAGAACCCGGGACGCTTGAGCAGAGCTAACTAGCATTAGGGCCCTGTTGAAGGTTCGCGCCGAGGAAGAGGACGAGAATGACGACGGCTCGGATACTGCGGGTGAGTATGAGTCTACTCGTGTGTATGGCTCACAGGCGTCGATTAAATCCATCATCTGTCTCTTCTCCCATGTTGATTGGTGTAAAGACGAATCGCGCAAGGACAGGCTAGGTTCTATCATTGTCGTTCATGGAAAATTTCTTTATCATTTGATGCTGTTGCGTGCGTGCGTGTGTGTGCGTATGTGTATGTGTATGTGTATGTGTATGTATGTACATCCTTCTCGTAATTACATCATTGAAAGGGGTAAAAAAAAAAAAAAAAAAAAGAAAAAAAGGTGTCGTTCTCTGTGTTTGTGTCTCTCTATGACGACGGTCCCCTCCCACACCTATTTCCCGCGTGCGGGGAGAAGCACAGAGAAGGATGTTCTAAGGTGATGATTGATGGATTGATTGGTTGTATGGAGAAAATAAAAAGAAAAGAGAAAAAAACCCCCCCTATTTCTGAGAGGATATATGACCTGGGGGGCCTGGAATGTTATGATGTTTTGATCTAACAAAAAAAAGAGAAAACTCTCCCTCCTGGAGAATACATGACTAGGATGGAAGCTTGGGTCTGAAAAAGAGAAGAAAAGTGGAAGACCGGAAGATTTGGAAGAAAAGGGAAAGAGAAGGGAAGAGAAGAAAGTTGATCCATAGCGTATGTGTCTTATCACGCCGACGATGAACTTCCCATCCTTTCACACCCCCCACCATCCGCATGTCCTGCCTTGAGCTTTCTCCAGAGAAGGGTACATACATGCGTGAGGGCTAAAAAGGAAGACAGAAACAACCTTTTCCCATGAATGCGCGCTCGCACTTCGTAAAACCGTTCAAGAGGAGAGAGCGGCAGAGGAAAAACGCCAGGTCCAACTCAGCTGCTTGCTGGCAAGATGATGTTGAACAGAATTGAGAATATGTATGTTCCGCTTAACAGCATTTTCATCTAATTCAGGAATTTATTTCTTTCGTCGTTCATCGTGAGCCGCCACCGACTCGTCCTTTCTTGAGGTTGAGGTTGTCTTTGCATTCGTCGCAGTACCATTTCGCTAATTTAAGGGAAGAGGTCAGCAAATTGTATTCCCGTTGGACTGGGAACTGCGGAGCAGGGAGCTCTGCATGAAACGTACCATTCTTCGTAGGCGCTTTCGACAAACCAACACAATCCAGGTGAAACCATTCCCTTGGGCATTTATCCCCGGCATCACACGCAACCATTTCGCCATAGCTCACCTGATTGCAATAGCAGTACCGCGGTTCCGTTTCATCGTCATCGTCTTCATCGTCGCCCTGCATGGAGCTTCCTTCCTCGTCTCCGCCGTTAACTGCCGCAGCCGCAGCTGCAGCAACGAGTTGTTGATGAATAGCGCTAGCGCCTTTTTTGTGAGAACGAGATTTGGGGTTCGTAGCTGCATGGACGGCTGTAGTTGTTGGTATGTTATCGATGGCGCGGGAGGAGCGCGACCGCTGGCTGTCTGGAAAGGAATTCGTGGTTGGGGTGGAAGTTTTGGATGCCTTGCCGGCGATGCGGGTGCTAGTTGTGGTGGCAGTTATGGTTTGTTGAACGGTGGGCGTGGAGCTCCCATTGCCAATGGGTTCATTCTTTAGAGATCGCTCTTCGATGGCTTTGTTCTTAGAGCTGACGCTGGCATTGATGGCAGGAGCAGTTTTTGGATCAATGTCCTTTCTTAAATCGTCATTCTCGATCAAAATTTCACCTTTGGAGTTTGCAATCTCTTTCGCGGTGTTCTTTATGTCGGCCACAACTCGTCCATTAACAGCATTGATGTCGGGAATGCTTGCTGCGACGACATTCGACTGCACTGGCTTGTTCGATGAAGATGGTGATGGGCGTTGTCTTGGATTGGTGAGGGATGCTTCCTGAACTAAGGAAGCCGTAGAGTTTTGACGTGCTCTTGAAGAGGTTGGCCGTTGGGCTACTCCTGGTACAGGGCTGCTACGAAGGATGTCCTTGGAAGCTGCAAATGTGCCATGAATGGGAGAGGAGACAAGCGAGGGTGATTGTGCAGCAGACACAGAGGCGGTGTTTCTAGGAGAATCTCGCATCAGTGATTGCGGCGCGAATAACTTTAAAATGAATATATACCTCTTCCTCGTTGTTCCACTAGCGCCTCCGCCTCCCCTGGCTCTCTTCCTCCCACCTTCAGCCGCAGGAGTTCCTCCTCGAGGGCTACCCGCATTTCCTTTGCCAGCTGTACCATTTGCAGCAGTACTTGGCGTCTTCTCCATCAGCGCTCCACCAGCAATATTCCCACTGGCACCTGCTTTCTCTGTTTTTCGTCGCTTAGAGGAAGGGCCACTTGCCGCAGCTGCAGGTCCATTGGTGATCACTGAACTAGCACCTGCTGTACTATCAGCGGCCTTCTTGGCTTTTGTACTGCCGTGTGACCTTTTCGCTGTGTTAGTTACCGGCGCTGGTTGTGCTGATGCGGTGTCTCGCTGTCTTGTGGAGACCGTCGGTGGATGTGCGCGACCTTCTTCAAAATCCGAATCCATCTGAAGGGTTTTTTGCTTTCTCGCAAGCATTGCTTCACGTCTGCTCTCACTGCGTGTGCCAACTGTCTCCCCGTCGTTAATGGCCCCCGCAATTGAGAAGCCATTTGTCGTAGCGGCATCTCTGCGTGGTCTCTCAGGCCCAGTAGAATTCCCCTTGGCACTAGGTTTTTCTATATAAGCCCAATGGTTGAGGCTTCCGTACCGTGCCTCTTCACTAATTTCAAGCTCGATATATGGGTAGATAGTATCGATTCGAAGGAGCTGCTTATTTAAGGCTTCGTTCGCTGTGGAAATGACGTGATTCTTCTCATCTAGGGCCGGCAACATCTCGTTGATGATGAGTCGAAGATTGTGGAAGAGCACGCGACGGGATAAGCCTGTTTCATCTTCGATCGGATCTTCTTCACAGGCTGCGGTTAGATTGGGGGCGGGATTGTATTCACCAAGCATTCCGCTGTGCTCATCTTTAGGAGTATAAATAATACTAGTTATGTCAATCTCTTCTGGAATAACCCCAACTGCTTCTATAATTGAGCACGATACTCTGCGCGGAGCAGGTGTATTCGTTGCTACTATGAGATGCTGAGCCAGACTTTCTTCTGGCCCGTGAAGCTTCGCATCAACTTCTTTCAGCAGTGTAAAGTGTCGAATGATGTCCTTGGGCAGCGCTGTAATCGCATCCGTAAAGTGTGAAATCGCAGGAAAAAACCCTGGAGAGCTGGCTCCTGCGTGTCCATTTTCGACAGCTGCACCTGAAGCCATAGAACGGCCGTTGGGATATGCTCGACCGGCAGCAGCGGAGTTGCGAGGAGGATTAGTACGAGTCTGGCGGGTGGGTTGAGTCCGTCGACTCGAGTTGGGGAGTGTGGTGGGGGTAGCAGCTTTCATTGTTGAGGCTAGTTATGGTTTTGAAGTGAGGGATAGGATGGGATGAACTGTGATACTGATCATGAGTCAATTAGGGCCCCAGGCTATTCGATGGGAGCCTCTGGGAAGGATCGAGAACACGTCAGAGGTTCAAGACAACTTACTGACGTTGAATCTGCACCTCACAAGCTTGCGACAGATCGCGCTGTGGCGCCAGGAGGGAGGAGCCAATCTTAGGAAGGGAATAGGTTAGGAGGATACCGAAAACCAGACACAATATTGAATAAGACACTCATGAGTGAGTCCTAACCACGCGAACAAGGGTAGCAGAGAGTGTGACAGTTGAAGAATAGAACAGTCTCAGGACTTGGGTGCGCGCATTGGCCCAAAGAGCCGCATCACGGGCATGGAACATGCCGGCACTCATTGTACCCGAAATGGATAGGCGTGATAGGGAGTTCAGTGTTTATCTCCGTACTAGGCACACAATTATAAACAGTATAGACACAACTGATACTTATTTGCCCGGTCTATGAGGTAGCAATGTATCCGGCGGACACCAAACATTTCTATACATGCAAACCATGGTCTTTCTTAAATTCTCTATGCCATCCGCCAAACAGAAAAATGACCGCCAGTCGAACAGTGGAGGAACAATAACCTTGATCCTAGCTTGCGTCTTTTACCTCCCAGCTTTAATGGCCTGTCTCCTGCCCATAGTCCATTCCCTCTCCTCGCCTTTTCTCTTCCTCCACTGCCACTCTACTACCACGGGTAAGAAATTCCAAAGATCGAATTCCGGCCACAGACAATCGAGAAACACAATCTCTGTGTTCTTGTGACATTGCCAGAGCATGAAGTCACTCAAACGCTCCACGCCACTTGTCCTAACCAACAGATCTAAGGGTGGGTTATCAGCGGTAAAGAGATGCTTATCAATTGTTGCTTCGGTGATGGTTTCTGGATTGGGATAGCGTGATGATAGATGGAGGGATGGGGGTGAATCGGGGTGGAGAGTTGTATCATCAGACGAGGAAGAGGCCGGGTCTTCTAGCCCAGGGTCGTCGCTGATGGAGGACGAATAGTTTGGTGGTGAATCCTTGCTTGATAGAGTGGACTTGCGGTTACGGATCTTTGATGCGATACGGGATTTAGGGAAAGTTGTCAATGATGGCTCGGAGGGGAGAGGCGTTGCGTATTCCTCGACAGTGGTGCGTATAGCTGTAGTGATTTCGTCACGGGAGGTGTAGGGAAAGCACACGTTGAGAATGGCTCTGTAACGTCCGATTCACATCAGCATGAATTTTCCATGAAGGTCCCCCGAAACCCGAAAAGAAATCACATAGAAAGTTGCAGAAGGGTTATCCATACCGATCATTATGGCATGTCAACTTGACTGCCCTTTCAATTGACTCTAGCACATCCGGCTTCACCAGCTCCCGCTGCCCCAGAACTCGAATGCTCGCTCCGTACCGATCCAGTAAATCCCCATGCTGCGCCATTTGCGACAACTTCACCTTCGCCATATCCATCAATGCATCGACCTCGTACTTTGACCGCTTGAAGTTTTCGATGCTGAATGCATAGATCGTCACCACTTTCACCCCGGATTTATAGCAGACTTCAAGGATCTGTGTGTCCCAAATTAGTTCCAATGCTAGCCACAATTGCACGTCCCAACAGCGGGATAGCAAAGCGCACCCTAGCCAATGCCTCAAACCCTAGATTGTGCCCCTCCACGGTCTCAATCTGACTTCTTCGTGCGAACCGCCGATTACCGTCCATGATGAAGGCAACATGTTGAGGTATTTGGCCTTGTCGTAACGCGCCAATGAGCAATTCTCTTAGCTGCGAGACAGCCCATTCGATCGGTGGTGAGGAGAGCAGCCATTTGCGAGTCTGTGAGAGGTGTAAAGATGTCATTTGAGAAGATTATGGACAGCGTAGGCCGCGAATGGGGAATTCTCTATGGATGTTTTATTATTGAATTGTTATTGGTGAGATAGGCTTGAGAGTAGAGAGGGAAGGTTCGTTACAAGCAAAGCTCCGGAAGCATTAGAAGAAGACAGGGGGCAGCATTCCGGTTTTATGGACAGCAAAAATGTTGTTGAGAAATAACAGGGCCCAAAAGTGTTCATCCAAGCGAGTTTTGGTGAAAGTGGCGAATACTTTTGACCAAGTACTTATACGCTAGCTAACGCCACTTTGCTCACCTGCAGATTAGTCATCCATAACTGGTCTTGATGCGATATGCGATAGGCTAGTAACCTATATCGAACCAACTATCTGGAGGATCTTGTATACTCAGGCCTCAGGAACTATGCCTCTTCAGAAAGGGTCAGCATTATATAAAAAGAAGGATGGCGTTTTATCTCTTTCAAAAGATGCGCAGTCTGTTTCCTGGACGCCTACTCCCGCTGCAGGAGAATCATCGCGTTTGACCATAGCTGTTTCCAGCATAACTCGTGAGTATCCCTGCACCGACCCAGAGGAACACGAGTGCTAACATATCTAGAGCTTCAGCAAACGGCTGCAAACAATCCTAAGGTGATGCTGAAGATCTTTGCTCAGGCTCCAGCTGCCACCGCTCCAGAAACGCATGTATTCACGTTCACATCAACAATTGCTGCACGGGCAGAGGCAAATGCTATCAAGGATGCGCTCAGTGCGTCTATTCAAGCGGCAAAGTCTGGGGTCGGGACTCCTGCAGCTTCCGGCGGAAGTGGCAGTGGCTCTGCTGCCATGGCAGTTGCGAGCGCAATTTCCTTTACACCCGGAAACAAAAGTCATAAAAACGACAGATGGTACGATGAAGGACGGCTGAAGTCAGATGTCGAGTTGCAGCACTCGCTACTAAAGTCTAATCCGTCTCTCATGAAGACGTTCATTGAAGCTAAAGACACTAAGCCGGATTCTATTACGAACACACAGTTCGGTACACAATTCTGGGCCACACGTTTGCATATACTACGAGCACATGCTATTGAGAAGAACCAAACCCGGGGGGCGTATAACGTCTTGTCGACTATCAAACCAAAAACAGTAGACAATGCCATAAAGCTTAGTATCAGCAAGGAGCAGATACAGCTGATCTTCAATCAACATCCGATTGTCAAAAGGGTCTACGACGAGAATGTGCCCAAGCTTAGTGAAGAGGCTTTCTGGTCGAGGTTCTTCCAGAGTCGGCTTTTCAAAAAGCTGAAAGGAGAGAAATTCGGAGAGACTGATGCGCTTGACCCCATTCTCGACAAATACCTACGGTTTGAAGATGAGGCGCACAGGGAAAGCCGTCTTCTGTCTGCCCATATCCCGCATATCATCGACATAGAAGGTAACGAAGAGAACCATAGTCAAAGGAAAGGAAACAAGCCAGATATTACGATGAGACCATCCGCAGCTGACAAAGTTCCAATTATTCGCACATTGAACAATTTGAGTCAAAGGATCATGCATAACGTCGCTCCCTCTGACATCGACCCCTCCAACCCCATCGGAATGGACGAAGCAACATTCGAAAAACTCGCCCTTCAGGACCTCCAAGGTGACGCCGATGAGAATCGCATTATCCTTAATATCAAAGACCAACAACGCTTCTTCTCCTCTGATGACAGAGGCCGCACCATCTCCTCAGATGCCGTCCTATACGCACAGCAGATCCCCGGCGAAGTCCTCTCTGAACTCCAACTCGACCTCGACCCATCCCTCATGGACAGTGATTCCGGCGGGGGTCTAGACCTCCAAAGCGCTATTGGTATAAATAACGACGAATCATCCGACGACGAAGACGAAGAAGGCCGCCAAAAAGACCCCCAAGTCGGCAGCAAAGCCAGCATCTCAAACGCCACAAAGCAGGTCTTCTCCGCTATCTCCCAGCGGCGGTCCCAAACCTCCAACTTATCCACGCCGCACAACCCCTCCACAATCCAAACCCCTCTCTCCGGTCTAACCCCTACCCTCTTCGAACGCCTCACGCTCACGCACGCAACAACCACCGAATTCCTCCACCACTTCTGGCTCGTCTTCCTCTCCGGGGACCCCGACCGCGCTCATGAACTCGCACAGATGGTTGAATCCCTCAATCGTGCTTTGGAGCGCATGAAAGCCATCGCGGACTCCGCGGAGGAGGAACGAGAGGCGGAGAAGGAGAGGAGGAAGAAGGAGATCTTTGAGCACTATAAGAAGACGGGGAAGAAGATTAGGCTTAATCCGGATTCGGTGGCCGGAGGGAGTAAGGTCGTTTATGAGATGCTGGGTCTTACGGTGAATGCTGTCAATAAGGCGATTTCGGAGTATAAGAAGGCGTTGGCTGCGGAGAGCTTCGAGGGTTCCGTTTAATCGGTGACCTGCTACCTATCTGGCGTATATATTTCGGTCTGGTGTTGATATAAAGGGTTGTATATCATCGCATGGCCGGGAAATGGATGGGTCGTTTTCAAGAGTTTCAAGAATGTAAACTACAGCCGACATCTAGACTAGACTGATTCCGCATTCTCTGCATCTAGAATTAAGCATAATGTCATCATTTTACGATTTCATTAAAAATTATAGTCATGAAGAGAGTTTGACCTGTCTATTAAGGTACCGCATCTCACAGAGAACCAGCCTTGTTTATGCCAATGGCTGTAGAGAGAAAGGAATTCTAATTGCATGAGGACGCCATAAAGAGACATCCCAAAGGAATGGATGACGGGCTAACGGCCTCGCGGGAAAACTTGTCTAGCTGCTCAGCAACTATGTAGAGAGAAAGCTTAAAGAAGCCGTTGCCTCCGTACATCAGCTGGAAAGACGTACAGAGGTCAACGACTGCTTTTCCTCCGCTGCCTACTAGTGTGGCGCTCTGCGATGTGACTGACCGACAGTCTTCTAGCGCTTTAAGGGGGGAAGGGGGGAAGGGGGGGGGAAGAATCCAATTTGCTTCCGAAAAGAAAACCAATGCCCAGATCAACAGCTTCCTATGTCCTCCAATCGAACACCCGCGACGTTGCAATGAGGGTTTTCCAGCTAAACGACTACCAGAAGGTGATTCAAGTTTCCTCGTTGTCATAGTCACTAAAATCGCAGCAGCAAGTAAAGGAGAACCGCTCTAAGAAACGACTAAGACGACATCTCCAACATTTTTTCCCCTGATCTTCGGTAGAGAGCAGCTGCTCTAAGCTCCCATCGGTAGTACCGATTCCTGCTGCTTCAGGGCCGTTCTGTTGACGAGGCTTCACATGAAGACATGGAGCTGTAGTGTTCGTAGTTTGAGTCAAGGCCGGCATAGCCGCTCCAGTAGCTCCAATTGTCCAGTGCGGGCCGCGAACAGGCCATGTAGGAGGCGTATGTGTAGTATTGTCTCCTATGGTGCTACGACGCAAATCTGATGCACTTCGGCTGCTGATACGCGCAGCAGAAGATTCCCAAGGTTTTGCAACAGGTGCTCGGTGGAAAGGATGCATATCCAAAGAGCTATAGCTCCTATAACCGCTTTGCGGGGGTCTGAAGCGTGCACTTCTAGCAGGAGCCGTGGCAAATTGCCGCTGGTTTGTGATTCCAAGGCCATCGGGTGCTGGGGTGATAGTTATCTCTGGTGGCACTCTCTGAGATGATGAGCGAAAGAGGAAAAATCGCCTCCTGGACATCCCGCTGGTATTTGTCGCGCTTGGCTCTGGGTCTGGAGCTACTAACCGGCCTGAGGGAGACCACGAAGGCATACCCGGTGGCGTTGGCATACGTTCTGGTCGATTATGGATCGGCAGTTTCGGGCTTGCATAGTCATGATTCGCCTTTCGAGGTGATAATATCCCATCTGTGGTGCTGTTGTCGGGTCTCGCTTTGCGGCAATTTAAAATAGCGGCGTCATCAAGGCTTAGGGACTGCTTGCGTCTTATTTGTCCACCAGGCAATATATCAGAAACTATCGGAGACTGAAGATTCGATGGCATTACCCCGTCTAATGAGTGTGTTCTGGTAAGGGATACGGAGGTCCGAATCGTGGTAGCGCTTTTACGTTCCATTATAGTCTCGAGGGGCGTTCCCCCCCCTCTTGTCCACCTTTCTCGCAGCCCAAGACTGACATCAGAAGTGTTTGCTTCCGAGGCCTCTCTGGCTTGTGAACATGCTTCTTCGTTATATCTCAGGTCTCCAGCCGTCCTGCCTTGAGAGGCTTTATTGTCTTCTTTCTCTCCGCTTCCGCCTCCTTCGCTGGATGACCAATAAGGTGCCTCGAAAATGGAACTGTGCAAGCTGGGCACATCTTCCGAAGAGTCCACGCGGGGATTAAGTCTTCTGAACGAGACTCTCCTGCGGAGAGCTGGGGGCGTGATGGGCTTGCTTGGGACATCTTGAGGAGATGGGCTCCTAGAAGGACAGAGAGAGTTTGTATTATTCGAAAGCGGTATTCTCCGACCAGGACTCGAAGAGCTCGACATCAGCAGGAGAGCAACTCAGATAGAAATTAAATACGGAAGAGTAATGAAGATCACGCTGATCAAAGCGAGTGATCGCCTTAACGATACGAAATGCATTGTCCATATTCTGTAAGGAGTTGGCATTGCTCTTTGCTCTGTCCAATTTAGGTAAACGCGCAAGACTGCTTTCTCAAATCAGCCATTTGACGCGAACCTTGGCTCTCCAGATTAAAAAGAGAAATATGTAGCAAACAGACGATTACGGCTAGTTTGAGAAGCGGTCTGATAAAAGTTTCTCGATGTTGACTATGCCAGTCAGCATCAGTTACCGAGGTTGGTTGTCTGATGTGGCCGCAAACTATTTTGGGATTTGGGGGTTCTTTGCGCTGCCACGCCTCAGCCTCAACTGTCAAACCACGGAGTACAGAGTACAAGTACATACAGGCCTCAATCCGCAGCACTTTGCCATGAGGATATGAACTTTCCAACGAGGCTTCTCATATATCTCCGTACACAGTCTCTCATATCATAGGAGAATTCTGGTTACCTTAGAAACCCATCCACGACACATTCCTGGAGTTTTTGCGCCGTGACGAAACTGTCTTTGTGTGACCTGACCAGGAACACACTCGATTCTGCCAACAATAACCGAATTAGGGCTGAGGTTCTGTTCGCATGAACAGCTCCCCGAGTCAAAGGCCATTGCTACGACGGACCACACGATCCTTGACAATAACTTCTGAGGGTTTTCACAACGGCCCCACTCGAACTACAAGTCGCTGGTGAGACCTGCAGTCTGTGACAATCCCCACAGTTTCCCCAACGGGGGCAGGTTTGGACGAGATGAATGGGTTAGGGTACAGAAAGCCTGTTAATCCGTCCGCCAGTAATGCGGGCTTACGAGCAGGAAGCGATCGAAATGGCGCTGTGTTCGAAGCACCGTCGCCACCACCACCACCAAAGGCTCTGTTCGAGGGTTTCGCCAGCTCCTTAAACAGTCAGAACGAGGAACATCCGCGATATAACCCTGTCAGTAGATCTCATCTTACCATGAACCGTCCAAAACAAGGATTATAATGTTGACCTTTATGGTAGTTAAACACCATTCGTCCGCGAAGCTCTGCTCTCCTAAACGTTAACGACCCTATGGCTATGCATCTTCTCGTCGAAACAGCCATCGTTGACAGTCAAGAATATGAAGTTCTCTCTTTTGAAGAAGTCGATGAATTGAAGAAGGAGCACACCCTTCTGGCCAACCGTATCGAAGCTTCAAAGCGCAAACTCGCGCTTGAGTCCAAGGTCCGCGATGCCGCGCTTTCTCTCAGTAGACTATATTCGAAGAAAGGGGGACGCAATAGTGAAGGATCTGATAGCGGAGGTCACAGACACCGACTGAGCTTCTTGGGAGGCAGGGCAAGTGGAAGCGATTCTGCCAGCAGGACGGATGATGAACTTGCAGCCTGTAACCGCAGATGCGAAGAGCTAGCGCAAGAGCTTTGGCGGCTCACCAATCGTGCTACGGAGATCCAGAAGCGATTACTACAACACACGGCGGGGATCTTACAGATGACCCACCACGGTAGCAACAGAAAGCAACAAATGGGTATGGCAATGCATCATCAAATACCGCCTCCTGGTAGTCCTGAGAGCATGCACACCTATCTGAATGGGAGATCGCTCAGTCCTCCGTTAGAACAAGAAGAGTTCGATGATAGGAGCCTGTACCGGACGCCAGACAATTTGGACGACTTCGGGCACGGATATGATAGAAGCACTAGCACCCCAACGAAAAGAAGTGCTCCGTCGAAGTCCTCTGGAAGACCTACCTCTGAGAATTCTGACGCCGGTCAACATACTCAGGCTGTTATCCTTACAGAGCAGAGACTCGAAGACTTGAATGATCGACTCAGGGAACTGATTATTCAAAGAAACCCAGAAGATAAGGCATACGACCAGCCACCACGATATCAGTCCAATGGTGTATTGCCGCAGCCGGGAGCTAGTCTAGAAGCACAACTTAATTATCTCGAGCGTGGTCTTGGAGCGATAGCACAACAGGTCCCTACAGTACAGGGTCTTCAAGATGAAGACTACATTGAAGAAAGGCTTGAGGAACTAAACATCCAGCTTTGTCAGATGGTCATCAACTCGAACCCACAACAAACTATAGAGCCACCGCCCCAAACACAACCAGCAAGCACAAACATTCAAGGACAACTTGAATACCTTGAAAATGGGCTTACAATAGTTGAACAGCAGCTACAAGTCTCTACGCAGAATGCCGCAGTAAAGAACACTGGATACCAAGAGAAGGCGGAGCAGTATGAAACTGTTATTACGGGTCTATGGGAGATCATACTATCCGGGGAAGATGAAGCGAGACAGAAGAAATTAAAGAAACGTCGAGAGCGTGCTGAAAATCCAGACATTGAGGTTGATGATGCTGATTATTCGCCTGATGAGGATTTCACTCGGAACGAGGAATTCTCTCTTCAAGTTTTCTCAGCAAAGGTTCAATGGCTATATGCCCGGGCTACAGGCTTGAGGGAGCAAAAGAACATATTGCAAAGACAAATCAAACAGCAGCGGGAACTCAACGGAAGATCCGACGCAGCGAAGGACGCTGAGATCACAGAAGGTAGACGCCGCCTCACGCAGCTCACGGAAGAGCTTAGCCAGACAAGGCAGATGCATAGGGAGGCAGAAGTAGAGGCTTCGAACGCCCGAGAGGAGTTGACAGTTGTGATGCAGCGCCTAGATAATGCTAGGCGGGAGTCCACCCTCCGAGAACAGCAAAGGGGTAACGATGAGTCTACGGTGCTTAAAGCAGAGAGGGAGGCAAGGAAGGAGGTAGAAGATAATATGCTATCGGAAATAAAGCAGAGGCAAGAAGATATTAGTCGTTTAGAAGAGGAGCTAGAAGGGATTAAGGATGATCTTCTGATCGCAAGAGCCGAGCTCGATGGTGGAGACAAGGACAGTGAGGCAAGGATCAGGAAACTCGGAGAAGAGCTTGCTTTGGCTGTAAACGCGAGAAATGACATAGAGGCTCGTGTGGCTTTTCTCCAAGCGCTGATCGAGGAGAAAACGAAGTTGGCGGAAGATGCGGAAAGTGAAACTAGACGACTTGAGGGAGAGGTTGTAAGGTTGCAGACCGAGCTCACAGTCAGTCGCGCAGAACTTGATGGCGCATACGGCACCCGAGCGCAACGCGCAGCGGAAGTTGCGGCGAACCCGGCTATTCAGAAGGAGCTTGAAGAAATGGCGAACCGCAATGCTTCGCTACTTGAAGAGATTCGCATTCTTAAAGCAGGAAAGGTATCAGCTAGCGGAGGCAGCGCCGAGCTAAACTCACGTGTGCGGGAACTCCAGCAGGAACTCTCTGATACCATTACCGAGTACGAGACCATGACGAAGCAGAGCATAGAGGCTGAGAAAGAGAGAGAGCAACTGGAGAGCCTAATAGACGCACTCAGAGACAGAATCGAAAACTTGGAGAACCAGTTGAGCGATGAGAAGGTTCGATGGCTAGGCATGAAGAGTCCAAGTGCTCCAGGAGCGGGATCTCCTTCCGCAGAAAGCACGAGTACTATGGTGTTAAAAAATGAGTTCAAAAAGATGATGAGAGACACACGAGCAGAGGGTGCGAAGGCGCTGAGGGTGAGTTGTCACTAGATCTTTTGAGCGCCCTTAACTGACGGTGATTGGCACGTAGGCTGAACAAGAAGAACGACGGAAGCTAGAGATCATCATCCGCGATCTCAAAAAACAACAGCTGCCGATGAAATCCAGCTTAAGCCAGAGTATGATGCCTTCGTCATGATATGATTTTATGCCTCGCTCTCCCGAATCCGGATCAGAGCTGTTCATCTCTTCTCCTATTCTGTACCATCGTTCAAGGTGTCTAGGATCTGGAGTTATGTTGTGCTATACGATCGATGATCCGGGGCTTTAGAGGCGCGATACCCTTCTTACCCATTCGTTTATTAGCAGTTTTGAAGAGCGATTCTTATTTCTTTTCCACACCTCTTTTAAGTAGATAAAACTTGCGCTACTCTATTTTTCTCTTCTTTTAGGGGGTGCATTAGTCGGTCTCATCGTTGAAACCATTTTTTAAAATTATTTTATCCCTGTCATGATGGTCTTGTGCAAGTATCTGGGATAGCATTCTTTTTTTTGATTTTCTCATAGCTTTTTGAGATCCCCCTTTATGTAAAGTGCTATACCACTTCCCAGCGGGCATTCTTTTTCCCCTCTCTTTCGAAGATCTCTTAAGGATGCACATTATAGTGATGCATGATACACGTAAAAAATAAAGATAAATTTGAAAAAGAAGTTTCTGCAGATTGGTTATACGGTGAGAGTTCAGGTACTATAAAACTCTATCGCCGTGTGTCGAGGTTGTAGGATGACGATGGCATCAAATGGAACCAATAGTCGAGCAGTAAAATAGAAGGATGGAACAGATAAGACGTGTACATCTACTGCTGGTTCATATGCTCTCCATCTCCGCCACCACATCCAGACGATTTCCCACCCCCTTCTCTCGCGAAAGCATCCTACCCACTCACCACAGCGCAACCGACTTAGAATAGTCAAAAGAACAAAGAGAGAGAGAAAAGAGAAGAAAAATATTGGGAGAGAGAGAAAAAAGACACGCACAACCTCTATCACATCCATCTCCATCAGGCCAAAAAACAAAAACTCAATGAGGCCCAACGGTCCGAGAGCGACTCGAACCCGCTGCCTCGGCGGAAATGAGAAAAGGCCTCTGAAATTGTCCTGGAGGTTGCTACCACTCTGCCAATCAGACTTTTTTTGTACAGTGCGCGCGAGGGAAATACGGATTTCTGTCGTACTATGTCGCCAACCCCGAATCTAGAGGGTGAGCAATGCCGCCACTTAACCGCATTTACCAACATCATCCGAAGAAAATGGATACAACCATGACGACTGTTCGAACTATGGACTTGCCAAACACTACTTCTACAATGGAACTTGACGGTTCTCTAAGTTCATTAGAATCAACCAGCTGCCAGAAGAGTCTCAGTGGCGCAGAGTTGATCCAACATGTGTCGAAGATGGTAAAAGATAAGCAGCGAGCGGAGCTTATCATTCTTGAGTTGATGGAGGAGTATTCGTTCAGCTTTCCGGACTTGAAAGAGTTACTAAGAGGTAGGTTAACTACTCCATGTGATTAGTTAAAGCATAATTAACCGCTACTCTAGATAACAATCTTGAGGTCAGCTTTTCTAGAGTCAAATATAGAGACATTGCTCCAAAGATTGGCCTGGATCCGGCTCAAGAGGGGGACGACATACCCACCTTTCCAATGTTTCAAGCCCGAATTACCAATAAACTCTTTCGCAAAATCCTTGAGGATATTCAGGCTTTTACACACCAGTATAAACCACTGGAAAAACAAGACACTGAGGAAGCACGATCTCGTTATCTGTCTGCTGTAAATGCTCTTATCCCCTTTGACAAATCGATTACTTGGAAAGCCACTACTAACATCTGCATCTGTCTAGTATTTTAATAAAATTGTAGACTTGTTTTTTGGTCTGATATACAACACTCCAGAATCTCTCCTAGAGGGCAAGATCACAACCAAGGGCCGAATGGAGTATCAGTTCAAGACATATGGTGGAGTTACTGTCCTCTTCATCGAGGCCAAACTAGAGATAGGCAGCTTCCGTGAGCGTCTGAACTGTCTCGCACAGGTGATTGCGGAGTGCGATAGTATGTTTATGACTTCCTTCATCTAGATATTGTAGGCCAACTTTCCGGAGCCTGCGATTGGATGAACTTCCAACAAGTGTTTAGAACTCCTATCATAGCGGTATTTTGCGACGGCAAAGAATTTCGGTTCTTTAGATTCTTGGGTGGGCGACGGACACGTGCAGGAAACCCAGTGTTCTTCTTGGGCAAGTTTCCTACTGGCTCAACACGACAAGTCATTCCAGCCCCAGACCCTCCCGTTGATAAGACTTTCTTCCATTCTACTCGGGCCCTATGCGAGACTCTCTTCTACGTCCTTCTTAGTGGATACCAATCTGGACTCGAGTCTTACTGGAATCGAAGTGTAGAAAGAGGTAAGAAACAGGGCGGAAGAAAATCGACACCAGCGTGGCACAACGCGACCCTTATGGCCAAAGCCGCGGTTGAGGAAGCGAAGCTTGCTCGTACCCTGTGGGAGGAAGAGAAACTTGTGGAGTCTGAGAGATCAGCGGAGAAAGCTCTTGAATATTTAGCTAAAAGGTACATATTATACTGTCTCTTCCTTTGTGGTAATAGCTTCTAACTGTCCTAAAGCATCGAGGAAGCTCCTGATGTCCGGCCTAATTATTATTCCCTCTATACAGAGGAAATGGAGAAGTGAGTTCATGTGATATGGAGCACGTAGATAAGTGTTTATTGAGCTTGTGGCGTAAGAATCGACGGCGTCGATTTCTTCAGATTCGATCTCTTCTTCTATACGTTTAAGTTTGGCTGCCTCCATAATTCCACGAGATACTGCTAAATGAAGGGCTGTGCAGCCACTGATGTCTGCAATTTCAACGTCGATATTTGCTTCTAACAACTTCTTGAAGACTGATGTGTCATTAGAACAAGCTGCTATGCTCTGTCTTGCAAATGGGTCCAAGCCATATCCAAGAAGGATCTCGAATACTTCGTTCAAACTGGTGTGAGCAGCTTCATGGAAGAATATTCTTTTTCAAAAGGCCTAGATATTGACATTCGCACCTTCGTTAATTCCAGGCAGGAGAGTTTTGATGCCTAATTGTTTGCCATATATCAGATTTTATTTTATTTTTCCCCTATAAAACCCAGGCTGATTCCATGGGGGCATCGTTCACTATAAAAGCCAAGATAATAGTTTTAGTAGAGAATATATAGGAGATTTGGCTGTGGGACTTACCTAACACAGAATTTCTTTATCTCATAGATAAACTGCCGCCATTCCGAAAGCATTCTTTGTAACAGTAATAAGAATGACAACTGGGTTATCTTCCGACCGCAGCCAATATCCTCTCCGAATAACGTCCAGAGCACACCAATCCGTATTAGACCCGATCAATTTAATGACTTTGTGACGCAAAGATGAGTTCCAGATCGCCACAATTGGATCATCTCGAGTAATCGGAAAGGTTTGTCTCATGGGTTCGAAGCCCCTATCCCCAAAGTTGCGTGGAGGTTTGTACTCCCAGTCACTTTTTAGGAAGAAATAATCCATAGAAGCTTCAGAACTTCCAGAAATTCCAGAGTAGACCGTCTCGCCACTGTCTTCCTTCTTGTGATCTCCTTGATCCGCCATCGAGGGCAGTGAGAATATGAAGGAGTGAAAGAAAAGAAGGAAGACTTAGATGGTCAGCGATGATGGAAACGATACGAAGGTAAGTTGAGAAGTGAAAAGTTAGGTTAGGCGGCGAAAAGTAAATGACAAATGAGAGGTTGAGTGAGGAGGCGGAAAGGAAAAAGAAGTTGCATTCTCCTCCGCCGTAAAGGCCTCGATACGTGATCAAGCGCCTCGGTGTTACTGAATATAAGCCTCATAATGAAAGCATTAGGGGAAACTACCTGGAAGAAAGGAGGATGCATCAAGAGAATCGACGCTGTCCATTCAGTTACATCAGTTATTAAAAAGGGCAGTTGATCGGCTGTACATGTACATGCAGAGAGCTTCGATAGGTCGCTCACAAAGTACCCCATATGTATGTATGTGCATACCCTTGCTGAGCGACCACACCTGTATGGAAACGCCACATCCTCTGCTTTGTAAACTATCTTGTCTTGATACTGGTAATGCCCTATGTGAATTGCGCTGGTGTTAGGTTTGGATACCTAAGCCTTAGTTAAGAACCCCTACTATCCTGCAGGTGGGATATCGCCAAGTCCACTGCGTCCAGTTCCCGACTCAGCCAGCGACATATTGTAGTTTTCGAGTTAAGCAATAGTTGCTTGAGGGGCTTTTCGAGTTGCAACTGCCATGACCCCATAATTTAGACTGCTATTGTTGGACGTACGGATTCGTAGTAAGGCCAGCGGGAGTATCAGATATTGATTGGAAGTATGTCCCACGGGTAGGGGGAAGCTAGAATGTCAGTTATGGGGCGCTTTGGATAATCACCGCTGAGAATGTGAGTTTCCGGCTATATCTGCTCATAGAAAGGTGCTCATACTTGTATTGAACCAGGACATAGCATGCTGCCTCGTTCTGTGTCTTATTTGTCTTGTTTGCACTGTTTGTCTTGTTTACCAACACCTGTTATTCACTCATTCACTGTGCTCGTCACCTTTTCATTTCACCTAACATAAATACCCCCTCCCCCTCCTTCACCCTCTTTCATCTACTATCTTTCTTCCAACTCCTCTATCGCTCCTCCGTTATTCTGTAGGATCTCGCTGATCGTGCAGGACATGCACGAGGAGCGATTACCCACGCTACCACGCCACCACGCCCCGTGAATTGTCTCTAGCTATATATCCAACAACTTGACACACTTATTGAGCCCAGCGATTAGGGCCCAGGTTATTTCGATGACATATTGACTGTGTCACAAGCAGCCGACCGATCAATTCCAGCCACCCGACTGTAGCTGCCTCTGGAACAGGCTAGACAGGCGCCTGTCTAGTATACAAGCCTGATTATCTTATTGTGTATTTCTTTATAAGCCCCCGGAGAAACGAAATAGGAAGCGCCAATTAAGGGCCGCTAAATTTAGGTATGTACTACTTCTTCCTCTCAATTCACTTTAATCGAACAATCTAAGCTGATTTCACAAAACAACCATAAGTGGTGGTGACCTTGTGCGTTCCTTGGCGGGCGATCGTAAACCTCGAACCAAAAAGGAGAAGTATGGCCCCCTTTGGGGCGACCAGCGCAGGTACATATTACTTCTTACTGTTTCTGGTATTTCAATTAAGCTGATTTCACTAAGCATCCACCAAAGGTAGCTGCTCACAAGACCTGCTTGTGAGCCCCGCCAATCGCGAGGCTCTAAGGTTGGGAGTAGGTGGCTGCATGCTATAGCTGCTTCGAGAAGCAGCCCGGCGTTACTGCCCTTTGGGCAGCCGGCATTAGTATGTTCTACTTCATTTCCTTCTTAATATTTCAATTTACCAAGTTGAACAGTGTAAGCTGGCTTCATAGCGCAACCTTCAAAGACAGCGACTCCAGAGCCCCAGGGCATAGCATACGTGTGTCTCCAAAGGCAACCGAAAATCCCGTATAAAGAAAGAAAAGACTGTACTACGCAGTGGCCTATACAGGTGTGTACTCTTCCCTGATATTTCAATCTAATCAATTGGACTGTGTAAGCTGACTTCTTTTGTAGATACTGAACCAGCCATGCCACTCGAACATCAATTGTCATCTATTACAGGACACAGAGTAGCTAAACAGTCTGAAATCAGAATATACTTATAGCATAATATATAAAGCAATGGAAGTAGTTTCCACGCCTCGTGCGTGGTCTCCAAGGGTTCTTCACCATAGCGGCGATAAGGTGAGTTCTCATTTCTCCCCCTTTTACTCATTCCTTCTTCTAGCCGGTTGTTCCTATCAAAATTAGCGAGTCGGATAATGACATCTAGTCCTTTGAGAAGATTGCCGCCCCATTTACACAAACAGCTGAACCTACTATTAAGCAGGAAGCGGGAATTTATACAGCTCTCGCCGGAGGGCGAAGCTGGCGGGGAAGGCGAAGAACAGCCCACAACTAAGCGTCGCGTTTTCGCTGATGTCCGCTCACACAGAAAGAAGTCCCATATCTCCGCCGACAAGATGAAGCGTATCTGAGAGGGTATTATGAAGCAGGTAGACTCCTCGAGGCTCGCGGAGTACGCAAGTACAAATCACGGTGCCGGTTTCTAAGAGAGGATGGATGAAATCTCCCGTGCGGAGCATATGCTGGGCGATGAGGAGGGCGCTTAAAGGTGTGTGATGGGATGGACAGCTCATCCCATCCTTAACACCTATGGTTAAGTTTCTCGATTTTCATCATTTCGATATAGATATCATTATCAATCCATAATCATTTCGCCATCCTGGTTGGCACGACATACGTGCCTTGAATGCGGCATTATCAACTTCACATTCAGACATCGAATCTCTGACGACATACAATGTCAAGTCTTACTTTCCCAATGGCGACAGAGGATCGATTATCATTACTACACGCCTAATGCGGCTAATGAACCTCGGAAAATCAATCCAGTTGAACAAGCTAGATATTACGTATGGAATGATATTTGAGAGCGCTTCAGGGATCTTTATGAAGCTCTCTAAGAATTCCGAAGGCACCAAGGATTCGGAATTAATGAATTATGATTCTGGTTAGTCTGTCTTTCTGTCATAACCCGAAAAGAATTCAAAGCCTTTTGACACGTATTGGTTCAAGAGTGGGCTTTCGTCTAAGGAATCTTCAACTTACATCTGATAATAGATGTCCTGTAAATTATTTACTAACAATGGTTTAGATGCTCTGAAGCTCGCAGGAAGACTTGATGACCTCCATTTAGCCCTGGTTATTGCGGGGTCCTTCCTAGGATTAAAAGGAGCAAGTCCGGCTAAATATCTAACACAATATGCAGAGTCCTGGAAGAGACCAGGGAAGGCTGGCTGAGGCGGAGGTCATTTACCAGCGGGCACTGGCGGGGCGCGAGAAGGTGGAGCCGGAGCACGCGTTGTCGCTGACCACCGTCAATAACCTAGGCATCCTCTACAAGGACCAGGGGAAGCTGGCCGAGGCCGAGGCCATATTCCAGCGGGCACTAGCTAGGTACGAAAAGGCGCTAGGGCCAGAGCACACTTCGACTATCAATAACCAGGCGTCCTCTACTAGACTCAGGGAAAGCTGACCGAGGCTGAGGTCATGTACAAGCGGGCTCTGACGGGACACGAAAAGGCGCTGGGGCCAGAAAACACGTCGACGCCGAACGCGGTCAACAACCTAGGCGTCCTCTACAAATACCAGGAGAAGCTGGCCGAGGCAGAGGACATGTACCAGCGAGCGCTGGCGGGGTACAAGGAGGCGCTGGGGTCAGAGCACGTGTCGACGCTGACGACGGTCGAAAACCTGGGGGGGCTCTACAGAGGCCAGGGGAAGCTGGCCGAGGCTGAGGCCATGTACCAGTGGGCACTGGCGGGTTACGAGAAGGCTCTGGGTCCAGAGCACAGGTTGACGCTAAACACGGTCAACAACCTAGGCATCCTCTAGAGGGACCAGGGGAAGCTGGACAAAGCCGAGGCCATGTTCCAACGGGCACCAGCTGGGTAAGATATGGTGCTGGGACCAAGGCACATGTCGACGCTGGACACGGCCGACAGCCTAGGCGCCCACAGGCACCAGGGGAAGCTGGGCGAGGGGGAGGCAATGCACCAGCACGGGTAGGGGAGGAAGCCCTGGGGCCAGAGTACAATGGGAGCATGAAGGAACTTCCGGTGACTGCACGAGGTATATATGTACAACAGCATTTCACTTGTAATGTTTAGTGAGCGCTCACGGCCAACCGATTTTTCGAGAGATGTTGGGCAAATTCCATTCATATACGAATTGAAGGCACATTAACCAAAGACACATTCATTACTTCTCCTTCTGTTCCACGATCCAATCGCTCAAAGTCTGGCCTTTTGCGTTGATCTTTGTCTTTTCCAAAATTTCTCCAATCTTCGCCTTGTCGTCTCGAGATACTCATGCTCAGCGTTGCTACCGCGTGCATACCCTCCTCGTTCTGATCGCTTTTTATAGCACCTACAACAGATAGATGTTGAAGGGCACTGCTTGCAGATCCAATAGGAGGAGCCTACGACTTTTATTTTCCTGCAATTGTCGCAAGCGGACAATGGCACTGGCTCTGAGAATGGGCTTCTTATCTCATACTCGATACACACTCGAGCTGCATCGTAATCTTTGAGTCGCATAAAGATCAACCCTAGTTTGCTTAGACCTGCTACTAATGCATCTGTGGGGACCTGTTGGCGGTGTCGAGGGCAATTCACGAAGAGGTTTTCGCCTATTTTCTTTTAAGGCGCTGATTCTCTCTTCGTCCAAGGGAGGGTTGGATTCACCCCGCCGGTTCTCTAATAGATCAGACATTGGCTGGTAGTCCTTAACATAGTCAAACACACAAGCTCCAAAGATATATTAAATATATAAAGGATAATTTAGACATGACAGAAAATATCACATGGTATGAAAAAGCTACCAGACGCCGTTTTAGATGAAACAAGTTGTATGTATGGAAGCTCGCTCTGCAGCTATGGAGACTGTATCGATCGCCGCTGGTCTACTGCGATTCGGCGGTTCGTGACATCCCTCCCGAACAGACCTAAACACAAAGGCAATGGCGCCACGAGTATCGAAATGGTGGCCTGGAAGGCCAGCGCTCTGTTCAACGGTCAAAAGTTAGGAAAGTGTCCTGAAAAATATCATTTAAGCAACAAGGATAAGAAGAATATATACCTCTTCATATTTTGCGGCGGTTCCGCAACCTTCCCCTCCTTCAACGCATCCGAAATCAAAATAAAAACAGCCCCAAGCAACGACCCACCGGTCCAACAAATCGTACTCGTGATTTCCGGACTCACAGGATGCGTCTGCTCGATCAACCACTCCAGCACAATCGGCACGAGCGAGAAACTCGCTGCGCCCAGCAGCGCAGAAATAGCATATGGAGCACCTACGCTCCTTGTTTGGGGCGCCCATAAGAAGATGAGATAGCAGAGCCCGATGATGGGCACTTGGAGCTTGATGGCGAGGAGGAATTTTTTGTAGCGGTCGATGATTGGGGAGCTGATCGCAGCGGTGACAAGACCGACAACGATGAGGATGGCGCCGCAGATGCCGGCTTCGTTTTCAGAGAAGCCGTAGGGTTCGAGGATCTAAATGCGTGTTCCAGTGAGAAAAGGGGTTGTTAAAGTAGTAGAGGTGAGGTCCTAACCTGATTTAGGAGTGATGAGAAGGAATTGAAGAATCCAACATATACAGAGAACTATCTCGTGTATTAGTAGGTTGCTATTTTCAGGGGGAGGACGCTATCGTGTGAACCGACAGGAATAAACACAAGCCAAAACTCCACAGACCTATAGATCCTCCTCCCAGACTGCCTCAACGGGAGCTTCTCCTCCTCAGCAGACGGACAAGGCGGCGACGGCGGTTTTGCAGGGATGAAAAAGCTTGGTACACTCGCAACACTTGCCTATCCCAGCGGTTAATAAGCTATTTTGAGTTCTTCCGAGAGATATCTTTTTCTAATTCTGAGGAAATACTGACAATTATGGCAACGTATAAAACCATATTTGGGATCTCGCTGGATTTGGTTGCGAGGAAGGGGTTGATGAGTTGTCCGAGCTACATGGCGGTGGGGAGTTAGCGATGGATGAAGCATAGAGTTGGTGGGGAATAGTGACTTACGGCTCCTCCGAATGGATTCGACAATGATGCAACAGCAGTAGCTGATATGCGTCCTCGAGAAGTAAACCATATATCGCTAACTTAGATCAGCCATCGGCTCATTCCACCCGTCGCACGCAAGAAGCAGCATACCTATATCTCGTAGGAGCCGAAAGCACAAAGGGCTGAGCCAATCCAATGACAATCTGGCCAAACATCACAACCCCGAAATTATTCGCCTTCGCCCCTCCGTATCGTATCCAATTCCCTACCAGCACAAACAAAGCTGCCGCGATGATCGCGGGTTTTGGTCCGCCTTTGTTGAGGGTCCAGATCACGATGCTGGTCATACCGAAAGGTAAACTCTTAGTATGAATATTCTCTCTCCCTTTCTGGAAAACCTGCGAGAAGGAGGAACGATTACTAACGGGCTCATGATGCAGAAGGCGAAGAGGAAAGCCGTACTGAGCCAATTGACGGTGCTCTCCGTGACGTGAAAATAATCTGCTGACGACCCTGACACGGGCGAGAATGAGATCCACTACGGTTTATCAGTTAGTGGACAGTTCCATACCGAACCACCTCTCACGATCATCCCGGCGATCCAATTGGTCGAAAATCATACAGCGGGCGAAAAATACCCACATCCCAACTGATGACAATATTCAACAGCACCAGCTGCGTCAGTCCGAACCATCTGATCTTGTACACACGATACCGCACTGTCTCCATTTGCTCTACCGCTGTGGAACCACTCCTCCCAGCGCGCTGTATCGATCTCTGAGGATCCAATGTCGATTCATCCATCGCTCCTCTCATTTGCATCGCGATTGATTTCGAATTCTCACCACCGGGAATGGTGGGGCTCATGTCGTCCATCTTGTTCCATCCGGAATGCTCATGGGAGTTGAGCAGGCTGTCTCGCAGATGGTAGTTGTCGTTCGTGCTGCGCCGGACCATACCTTTGTCCTATTGGGATCATCGAGGGTCCAGAGTTTGCAGGGAAAGGGGAAACGAGGTCTAGCCTGGCCAAGGCGCGAAAAAGCACTCTAATGCAACGTCATATGCAAACTGAATATCGTTTCAACTACACCAACTTTATAATCAACTACACCAACTTTATAACCTCGGCAATCAAATGTGTTCTTTCTAAATACAAATATCACTGTTTTAATATCTAACTTGGAAGGGAGGTTGTGCACTCTAGCGAGTATGTCTACGCAAGGAAATGTTTTTTTCTTTTTGAACCACCAGGAGTCAGACCTCCTCTACCCTCTCATTCTGCGTTGATGACCTTGTGAGCGTACTACTCCTTGTGGTTGTCCTTGCAATGCTGAAGAAGCCTTGCCTCAAACTCAAGGCATCCGGCCTGGGCACAGCATCGCTTTCTCCGCTGTTGAACCACCCGAACCTCCTCTTCGCGAACTTCCACGCCTCAATCCCTAGCACAAAAATGAAGATGGCTGCAAACGCCAGAGCCCACTCCCACGTAATAGGCATGTGCTTAAACACCTTCGTATTCAATCCCGGAATGTAAACAGTAGGGAACACGCTCAAGGCACCAATCACCACGGCGAAGAACAGAAATTTGTTCTCCCAAATGTCATGGAAGAAGGGAAAGGACCGATCAGTCTGCGAAGGGTCGAGACGGAACAAGCTCCTGCGGATGCTCTTGAACTCCCAAGCAGATACGAGGATCAACCAGGTGAGCTCCGCGAAGACGGCGGCTCGTGCACGAAAGACTACATTACAGCTTTCGTTGTAGTGCGCATTGCAATTTATGCCGAGGTCACCATTGCCAGCACCGTAGACAATGATAACGAAGGTCAGTAGCGTGCATGTGCCCATAATAAGTCCATATGCCAGCATGTCGACGATGATCTGCATGGTGAAAACGCCACGCTTATTGTCGTGTGGCGGTCTGGACATGACGTCGCTCGATGCCTTCTCGCGGCCGAGACCAAACGCGGGAAAGGAAGATGTGAGCATGTTGATCCAGAGAATCTGTAGAGGGGACAGCGGGAAGACGGAGAAACCGAGAGAGTCTTTAAAGCCCAGCCCCGCGATTAGTAGAATCACCTCACCGACATTGGACACGAGGAGATGGAGGATAAATTTCTGGATATTGTCGAACATGCGCCGGCCTTCTTCAATGGCGTTAACAATGCTGGCGAAGTTGTCGTCTGTGAGTAGAATGTCTGAGGCTCCTTTCGCAACGTCACTACCACCCATGCCCATTGCGATGCCAACATCGGCTGCTTTCAAGCTAGGAGCATCGTTGACGCCATCACCGGTCATGGCTGCGTAGAGATTTCTTCGGTGAAGAGCGTTGATCATCCGAGTCTTCGTGTCGGGAGCACAACGTGCTATGACGCTCGGTAGCTCGGGCATTTCGTCGATTTCCTTGTCGGTCATGCCATCGAATTCGGCAGCAGTCTTGACAAGAGACATGGCAATATTTGTACTTAGTATTGAAACGTTTCTTGGAATGATCCCAACTTCTTTAGCTATAGAAGCCGCTGTTGCCTTGTGATCCCCTGTAAGCATATGGACACGAATGCCAGCAACTGCGCATTCTAGTAAAGCAGTCAGTATAAAGCGATTAGGTAATTTGGATACCATTACTTACTCCTGACAGCGTCCCTCGTCTCCATTCTTGGAGGATCGTAGATTCCAGCCAGTCCAAGTAATGTGAGGTTGTTCTCAACATCTTCCCTTGACGCTTCGAACATCCCTGACCTGTCATACGATGCCACTCTCCTCGCGATCCCAAGCACTCTCAGGCCATGGTCCGCAAGAAGGTTCATTTGCTCTAGGACGTTGTATTTGACCTCCTCATCCATAGGCTTCTCGTGTTCGCCAAAGCCGATAGTGGTGCAGAGATCTAGGATTCTTTCCACCGCCCCCTTTGTGAAGATTACTGTCTCGTCGCTCGTAGGTGCTGAGAAGACCACAGACATACGCTTCACCGAGCTGTCAAAGGGGTATTCTGCTAGCTGCTTCCATCCACTATCAGTAAGAGTCTTCCTGCCTAAGCCGAACCTGTGCGCGAAAACCTGCAGCGCGATTTCGGTGGGGTCGCCTGTCGTTTGCCATTCTCCTTTTCTGTTATCATAGCGAACAGTGGCGAGATTGCATAGTGCCGCAGAGTGAAGGAAGGCCTCAAGCCCAGGTACTATTTCCGGAGGCGGCGAGGGAGTTTCCCGATTCTTCTCTGCGTCTTCTCGTTGAGCATCGCGCTCTGCCTTTTCGATAGGGACGTCGAACTTCACAGCCGCAACACTACGCTGCTGATCACGCTCATGATTTTTCTCAGTCAATTCCGTCTCAGCTTCGTTCCTGGATGCTGGTGCTGCCCCCATGGCGATGGTCCCGTTTGTTGGGTCTGAGGAATCTTGAGAGCCTTCGATGGTATAGATTCCAACGCCTGAAATCCAAGCTTTGCGGGTGATCATATTGCCTTGAGTTAGTGTGCCTGTTTTATCCGAGCAGATATTGGTGACTCCGCCAAGAGCTTCAAGAGCACTTAATTGACGGACAACGACCTTTCGTTTCCGCATTTGTGTCATGCTGTATGTCCAGATGCCATTAGTGAGAGCTTCAAGCAAGCGATGCAAAGGGCATTACCCAACAACCATTGTGATGGTCAGTACTGCAATCAACGATTCGGGGATAATCGCAATACCTACCGAGGATAAGTATCAACATAACCAGATTCAGGGGGTGAGGCTACTTACCGGTCGAGATTGCGTAAATCGCAACCTCTCCTGTGATATTAAATTTGTTCACAGCAAACACAATCAAAGCCAAGATCAGAGCACAGAGCAACAGTACATAGGCAAGCTTCGAAAGCTTGATCTGCAGTGGCGTCCCCTCTGTAAGCCCAAGAAACTTTCGGCTACTATCCCAGACCTTGAAGCCAAGCCCTTTGACTGGTTGGAAATTACCATGCTTCCGTGACATGGATCGATTAAGGGGTTTCTGATTGCCCTGCATGGACTCCGCGATCTTACCAATCTCAGTCGACATGCCCGTCTTAACGACAATTCCACGGCCTCGGCCTTTGGTGACCGTCGAGGAGGAATATGCCATATTGATCCGATCACCAACGGCCGTATCTTCACCCTTGAACTCGGCTTCTGGATCTTTAAGCACAGGCAAAGCTTCCCCAGTCAAAATCTTCTCGTCAGCTTCGAGGTTCATTGTCTCAATAAGACGAATGTCGGCAGGGACAGTGTCCCCCATCTTAAGCAGCACGATGTCCCCTGGGACGACCTGGGCGGAAGAAATAGTTTCGATGTGTCCATCTCTGAGAACTGCAGCGCTGGGAGAAGTGAGACTTCTGAGGGCGTCCATCTTTTGTTCAGCTCGGAATTCTTGATAGAACCCGATCAAGACGTTCAGGCAAATGACCGCGGTGATGACACTGGCTTCAATGTAGTCGCGAACCCCAAATGATAGAGCCATTGCTAACACCAGAACCTAATAAATGGTCAGTCAGAGTTTTATGAAAGGGCCATCGTGTCGACGAGTCCTGACACACCACACCAGACACTTTTAAGCATCCTTAGAACTGCTAATCGAGCTGTTGGAATAAGGATCGAGTTGAGTTGCAGTCTAAAGCTTCCTTCCATAGCAAGACTGACAAACTACTTCGAGATCAACGTACCAAAATCATTGCATTGCTACATTGCTTCAATAGCACGTTATGCCACTTGATAACTCCCTCCCCTGTAAGCTTGTTCTCTCCATACTTGGTAATCTTGCCCTGAGCTTGCGCCTGCATTAAGCCACCATCAACGTACGTCTCTAGTTCGAGAGCCAATGCCTCAACCGAGAGCAGAAACGGCTCCTGTGAGTATGTCTGTTTGCAGCTAGTAGAGCTCTGTGAAAAGAAAAGCATCTTGTAAAGCAAGGAATAGATCAATCCGATAGGAGGTAAGTATGAGCGTTTTTGACAAGAAGTTGGAAAGAAGTGGTAAACCAAACGCCTGTAAGAGGGAATCCGGGGAATCCCAACAGTATTTATGTTATGTCGCCACCGCCGTCGCTTCTACTGGACCGACTGGGTATCGGCGTCTTAGGAAATTTTAGCCAGTGGGTGAAAGGGTTCCAGAGTGGTTATCTGGTTCGCTTCCCCATCCGCCCCACATGTTTATGATGTGATATACTAGCGAAATCGCTAGTACACTGGCCTTCCCAAGTCCTTGTTGCTATCTGACTATGATGTTGGGAAGCTTGGTTATTTACCACAAAGGATAAAGCAAGGATCACATGACGCAACGATCCCTTGGCACGCACGGACTGTCAGCGAGTTATTAGGTGAGACTCTCGGAAAGGAGCCTTGGACCCATTTGAACAGAGAAATAGGATATTATGTAGACATGACCGGCGTCACAATCATTCAGCCATCAAGAGAGAACAACTCCTGTGACTGCCCCGAAAAAGCGCAAAAACTATGGGATTAAACCGTTGGCCAAATGCAAAATAAAAAGCCAATCGCATCAGTCGTCCCCACTCATGAAGCAAACACTCTCACGTTCAGATCCACACTGCCTGTGGCAATTACACAGCGAATATTGACCTTGCCCCCACCCGGATCTTCTTTTTTTCCTGTGGTACCATTCACGGTAGTGCTGTTGACGTCCCCATTTGTCGCCCCGGTATCTTTGATAATTCCCGGCGCCCATCTCAAGCAGCTCACGAAGTGACCATGCACATCGTCTAGAGTCTTCACACACTTTCCTTCCTGGCTCAAATCCCAGCAACGTATCGTCTTATCATCTCCAACGCTGACCAAGTACTTCCCTCCAGGGTGGAAGACTAGACCCCGGACCCAGTTGTCATGGCCGACGAGGGTTTTGATGAGTGTTCCTCGCGAGTCCCAGAGCTTAATGCTTTTATCTCTTGATCCTGTTGCAATAAACTCGGAAGAACTACTGGGTGGAGGCGCTTTCTTCAGTCCTGCCATGGTAGCAAGATGCATATATGAAGCTGGCGGTGCAAAGCAACAGCATTCTATTACATGCTCGTGTCCTAAGAATGTAGACTTAGCTTCTCCAGATGATGCGTCCCATAACCGAGCGGTCTGGTCGTTTCCTGCAGAGACAAGCCATCTTCCGTCAAAAGAAGGCGAGACGTCCCGTACCCAGTCGGCGTGACCCCGAATTGTTTTGACGCAATAACCAGTAGAAACATCCCATACTCGCAAGGTCTTATCGCGAGAAGCTGATACTAGCAAATTGCCTGTGGACGGTGATCCCGCAGCTCCGCTAGGGACAAAACGGACGGCAGAGACGGAATGATCGTGGCCAGGTAGTGTCCGAATGTTTTTGTACTCGTCGCTAGGATCCCAAAGCTTTATTGTCAGGTCACTAGAGCAGGAAGCTAGTAGTGTACCGCCCCTAGGCCCTCCAAAGTCAACGTCTAAAACCGCTTTTGTATGGCCTTTTATGGTTCTCTCGAGTTCGCCAAGCTCCCAGTCCCAAACTTTGATGGTTGTGTCCTCAGAACCAGAGGCTAGTGACGAAAAGATAGGATGAAATGCGACGCATGTGATGGGAAGTCGGTGAGATTGCAGAGTGTGACGTGCTGGTGATCGAGGCAACCAGGATGCTGGATCCTGGTTTTTACGAGACAGGGACGTGGGAGTTGCTGAGTCAAGCTCAGACTGTAGAGATGAGCAACGGGATTCTAGATCCATAATCTGTCGGGATTTACGATTGTATAAGCGTTTGAGCCATGGAGAGACGGGAGGATGCAACAGACCTTCTTCTGCAGCCTGACCACACTGGTCCACTTCTTCTCCAACAACCCTTCATATTTCTTCCGTTTCTCTTCATCGAAACTATCCCCTATGCCGAGCTCCTGTCGTAATGTAGCGGCACTATTTGGTAGGTTTGACGCCGTGAGGTATGCTATTATAGATTTATGACTGTGTTGGGAGTCAGCTTCGTGTGCTGCTCATAGATGGTTCAGAGCTGCAAGGTTTTGAGATTCTTGTTTGAATAGAACTTACAGTTCCTCTGCTTGCCGCGAAGTCAGGATCTGGTTCATGACGACAACCGCCAACACATGAAGGTATGGCCCGCTGTCTGCCAAGTTGTCTAAAGATAGCGGCAGATTGCCCTAGCAGTAGGTAGCCAAGCAAGCAGCCTATTAGAAATGTATTTCGCAGTTGTAGGTGGAATGACAAGGCCCTATGAGTAGAGCAACGGCTATAAGTAAGGTGTTCAGTCCAGATGTAGATTGTTCAGGAAGGCAGGATCTACCGCAAGCCGAATTTGAATGGCAAAATGCCTTAGGATCGTAGTCAAGATATGCGACTTCAATAAAGTTGCCACAAGCCGACAGGAAGTCTTGCTCAAAGATGTGAAAGAGTATGTAGATTGTTGCGTTCTGGTGGGGAAATTCGAACTGCCGTTTGCCGTAGCTCGCACGCTAAGATATTCCCCTGACATTTTCTGACAGGGATGTCGTTCGTGTGACGGGGCAACAACGCGCGCAAGTAATTGTTGACAACCCGCTCACACCTTATTTACCAGACGCCTGACTACCACTCCCAATTCTTCATTGTCGCTTCACAACCAAGCCTTGATTACGACGACTACGACGACAACTGCGACTGTTTATCGAAGCGCAGTAGCCGACAGGATAGCACTTGGTTCTGACCTATTTCATTCTCGCAACAGAGAAGTTGCCACGGTGGGAAACGCCGCATTCTTCTGATCACAAGCGGCTTCCGAATACTTCTCGAACTATTCTAGCGCTTTCACGTCCGGATTTCAAGGCACGTGTTGTTACCTTTATTTTGGCTTGTAGCCTTGCCTCTCTCAAAGCGTGGCTTAATACGTCTTCGTGTTCTTTTGTTTACCTTGATCACAACAAGTTTCATGTTGTCCGCCCCAATACGCAAACTGACAAGACGTATCTCAGAGAAGTTCACGCCTACAAAGATCAAAGATCAGCTACTGTTAAAGATGGCAGACGGGGAAGAAGACTTTAGCTCATTACCATTGTCAGATAGATTCGCTCACAAGGTGCGTTAGCCTGTGTTACCATTCCAGGTTTCAAAATCAGCGCAACGCCGTCATCAACAATCATTGACTGCTGTGCATTAGATCTGGAAAGTCCGAAAACAAGCCTATGAAGATGCCGCAAAGCAATTTGAAACCACACCTGATGAATTAGATCCTGCATTCACACCTTTCCTTCAAGATCCGAGCTTGTGGAAGGGTGCTGTAGCAGATTCTAATGTCGCCGCCCAACAGGAGGGTATCACTGCGTTATGTTCTTTCCTAAAGTTTGGAGGCAAGCAAGCCTGCACAAGGCACGTACATAAACCCAAGCTTTCAGTCAGTATCGTTTTACGTGGACCTATTATTAACGCCGTTGGCCTCACTCAGAACTCGAAACCTTACTGTATCACCCATAGTCGAAAAAGGTCTATCTTCTACCCGTGCAGCAGCGAAAGCCAAATCCTTGGAAGCGCTTCTTCTTTACATCGAGCTTGACGTTCCCGGCCCTATCATTGAAGACCTCATACCATTCCTCTCACATAAGCAGCCTAAAATAATCGCTGCCACACTCTCAGCTCTCACGACTATATATAATTCTTACGGATGCAAGACTGTCGACCCCAAGCCTGTTTTAAAGCTTCTTCCCAAAGTCTTTGGTCATGCAGACAAGAATGTTCGAGCAGAGTCACAGGGACTTGCAGTAGAGTTTTACCGATGGCTAAGAGAGGCGATGAAGCCCATGTTTTGGGGGGAGTTAAAGCCTGTGCAGCAGCAGGATTTAGAAGCTTTGTTCGAAAAAGTTAAGCAGGAACCAACGCCCAAGCAAGAGCGTTATCTTCGCTCCCAGCAAGCAGCTATGGCAGCAACCGCTGCTGTTGGCGAGGAGGATGTTGGCGCAGATGCTGAGGAGGGAGTTGCTGAGATAGATGCATTCGATCTTGCGGAACCAGTGGATGTCATGTCTAAGGTGCCGAAGGATTTCCAGGAGAACGTTGCATCGACAAAATGGAAAGACCGAAAGGAAGCTCTCGATGCTTTGTACGCCATTTTAAACGTACCACGGATCAAGGATGCCGATTTTGGCGAGATTGTTCGATCACTAGCAAAGTGCATGAAAGATGCTAACATCGCTGTTGTTACCATTGCAGCGAACTGTGTCGATGTTCTTGCAAAGGGATTACGCAAAGGCTTTCCGCGATATCGATCCATGATCATGGCACCGATGATGGATCGTTTAAAAGAGAAGAAGCAATCGGTAGCGGACGCACTGGGTCAAGCGCTTGACTCGGTATTTGCGGCAACAAGCTTGACAGACTGTCTTGAGGAAACCTTGGAGTACCTCAAGCACAAGAATCCTCAAGTCAAACTTGAGACTCTTCGTTTCTTAATTCGATGTCTACGTACCACAAGAGATGCGCCTCAAAAACCAGAAGTTAAATCTATAGCCGACGCTGCGACGAAGCAGCTGACCGACAGCAGTGAGGTTGTAAGATCAGGAGCAGCAGAGATTTTGGGTACCCTGATGAAGATTATGGGGGAGAGAGCTATGAATCCTTATTTGGATGGTTTGGATGAGATTCGGAAGACGAAGATAAAGGAATACTTTGAAACCGCGGAGGTTAAGGCCAAGGATAAGCCAAAGCCACCGCCTGCTCCAGCTGCTGCAGCGACCAAGGCTGCTCCAGGAAAGAAGGCAATGGGCAAGAAGCCAGCACCCGGACAGAAAAGGCCAGCACCTCGTGCTCCATCTCCGGTGGAAGAGCTAGTGTCCGCTCCTCTTCAGCCAAAGCCAACCAGCAGAAACCCTCCTTCTAAGCTCGGTGGACATCCAAAATCCGGTCTCTCTGCACCTGGAGCTGGACTGAAACTTCAAAAAAGACTTGCTGGACCCGGAGGAGCTGCCCCACCGAATCTACCATCTCCAAGACGGCCAGCATCACAGCCACCACCACCACAGGAGGAAGAGGTGGTGCCTCTACTGGCTCCAAAATTTGGCCTTGCTGGACGAGGGCTGGCTGGAAGGCCATTGGGGAAACCACCAGCAACTGTCAGTGCAACTGAGCCGGCTGCCACTTCTTCAGTTGTCGCTGCAGGGATGAGCGCGATCGAGCGTGCAGAGCTTGAGGAGCTCCGTGCAGAAAAGGAGCGTTTGCAGCGTGCGAATGAAGAACTTCGCTCTGAGCGGTCCAAGCTTAATTCCCAAATTCACGAGTTGCAAAATCAGAATGCACAACTTATCGAGGATCATACCAGGGATGTATTAAGCATCAAGGCCAAGGAAACACAACTTGTTAGAGCGCGGAGTGATTACGAAGCATCCGAGCAGACGGTCCAGAAACAACAGCGGGAAATAGATCGATTGAAGCGTGAGTTAGGCAGAGCAGTTAGAGCGACCAGTCCAGCGCCGGCGGATCTTTCTGAGCAGATTTATCGTGATGCTGGTATGAATGGAGCTGCGAGGTTCGATCCAACTGGGTATACCGGAAGCTATGGGAGACAGGGCTCAAAGAGACTATCATTTGCGTCAAGCATGAGCGAAGAAAAGGAAAACGGTGGGCTGGATGCTGCGACTTACCGTGGAAAGCTTTCACCCCCGCTGTCGGCGGGATTGAGCTCGGGAACTGCAACTGGTGGAAGGGGTAGCCCCACGCCAGGGAGGGATGGAGCTGGAAGTGGCTCTGGAGAGGGTATTGAGAGCTGGAAGAGGGCGGCTGAGGTGACTAGCCAGCTCAAAGCCAGGATTGAGCAAATGAAGGTAAGTCTAGATATCTCTCCCCGTTCTACTCATTACGACAGTTGGCACTGACGGATGTTCGAAAAATGATCAGGCTAAACAAGGTATCTCGCGGCGCTGATGGGAGTCGAATATATAGCTCTATAACTTGCCGGCCGAACGAACGTGGCATAGCCGCCAATCCTTTACTCAGGGTCTTTTGCATGCGAAATCTGATGACCTTGACTCTCATTATGATATGGATGGTGCTGTTTTGTTTTTTCCTGGGGATCATTTATCGGCCGTTTCCTACTATGCTTAGGCAAGACTGCATCACTAAGATAGCGCCCGCGCCTCGCAGCATTTTCTGATATCCTTCCCTTTCTGCTCTGGGCGGTGAAAGTTGACTCTCTTAAAGTCTTACTGTCCTTTTTTACACTTAATTCTCACCCTCAGCGAGACATTCGGACCGAAGTGGGATAAATGCCTAGCGCGCAATGATCTTTTTATCTACCTCCCCGATGTAGTAAATTTGAAGAACAAGGACAAAGCAGAACGCAGAGATTTCATCATTTTATTTTCGCTAGGTCATTACGAAAGAAAAATTGGGGCGAAAAATGAGAATTGAACATTAACTAATTCTTAATCCACGTCCTGCCTCTTTTGGTGATATTTACAAAAGTCCAGCACACTTTTTCTCCAGTGTGAAGGCGATTGATATTTACAGTATGTGCGCGATGTGGTCTTGGGAGGGTAGATTTACGCCCCGTCGACGATCCTCATCAAGGGAATAGGAAAAAAGCAAATCAGTTTCCATTACTCCCTTACGCAACCCAGTCATCTCGGTCTCCACTTTCCCCACTCTTACCGTAATCCAAACCGAATCCCATAACCGTCAGAAGACGGGTGCCTGACATCTAAAAAGACTCCCCTGCACTAACTGCAAAAGGAAGTTCACTAGAACATTATTACCGGCTTCCCCGAAGTCTGCGCTCGAGCTCGTCCCCCACACTCTGGGCCTGCGCCTCTTCGTATCCCGGAGGCGGGCCCATAGGTGGCTCAAACCTGTTGTCTTCTGCTGGGGATCCCCCAGCTGGGGATGGTGTCTTGCCACTGTGGTGATCGTTAGATTCAACACCGGCGGTCGAAACACCTTCCAGGGATTTGGATTCATTGTTGCTAGCCTCCTCATAAGCCGGCAGCTGCTCCAGATGCACTGCCGCGAAGTTTACACCTGCTAGGTTTGTCCCTACCCCAGCCTCCACTTGTCCTGACTCTCTAGCAACCTCTAAAGCCTGCAGCAAACGCTCCTTGACCCGCTCAAAGTGTTGGTGGAAATCAAACGCTCCTCCTTCCTTGAACACCATCTTCAGCTCCACGATGGAGTGTGTGGCTGGTATGCCGCCGCCGATGACGGGTTGGAGGGCAGCAGTCCATACGTTCGGTCCAAAAAAGGGAGCGGAGACGTGGGTGTCGTGGAGATTTAGGATAGGAGCAGAGAAGGACTGGAGAGCTGTGGTGGGAGTCGCGGGCAGATACACAATCTGCAAGTCTATAGTGAGCTTGTATGTCATGGCGAGCCATTCGGAGTGACTCACCCGTTGATTTGTTAGGAATGCGCAACCGGCATTGCTGGATATGGATAGCGGTTGTGTACCAGGATACGTGTTTGATGTCTGGAGAGTGAGGGTTGTTCGTGGAGGTGACGTATATAGTACATGCTCTCCAGGCAGACGGATAAAGCCCTCGGTCTCCGAGAGCATGACCCAACTGTTCGACAGCCCACGTAGTCGCTTTAGCATATTTCCTTTTAATCTCGAGCAACTTCCGAGCTCTTAATGAAGAGATATATGCTGTTCTAAGATAAAAAAGGACAGATATGTGTTGTCAAACAGACAAAGAGGGATATGGAGAATAGCTATCATGGAAGATACAACATAGAATACGAAACGCTCGGGGAGGATGCTAACTTTATCGACATCTTGACTTCCCGTTCAAGGTCTTCGGATAGGTAAACTTTTTATCCGCCACAGTCTGGCTACAGCTGCAGAACTGGCGTGGCGAGGGTTTGTGTTATAGAGAGGAATAAAATAGTGGACGTTAGGGCGAGAGAGTACGGGTAGGCTTGCCGGATGTGTGGAATCTCGACCGTTCATCCGCAGGCCAAGAAGTATGTGATATCAAGCAGAACGGTTAGCGAATAATTGGCTTCAAGATGTGTGGTGTCCCTGAGAGCATAATTCTGTAGAAGTTGGGTTGAGTCGATGGTGCAGGTGCAGACGCAGGTGAGGTGTCAGATTTGTGAAGAAAACGGGGAGATGGCTGCTGTGGCCGCTCGCAGCCACTTCTTCTAGGGGATGAGGGAAGCGGAAGCACGAGGAGCTATCACAAAAACATTGGAGTGTTGGCGTATGTGAAGCATGAAAACTCTCGATGTCGAGAGTTTTCTCTTCAACAATACACATCGAATTAGAGTGAGTCAAGGAAAGCCCTGGCTGGATAACCGCTCGTATGCATGGCCAGTGTTTACAGGCATCACCAGCAAGGATTAGCTACTGTATATTATGGATCTTATCTTTTTGTTCGCGATTCGCGGCTCGGGCGGTATTGCTTGAGAAGGCGCCGGATGATGAGGCTCTACACATTGAAGCCCACAGGCTAAGGCTAGAAGGACCATTTTGGACGCCTTGAGCTGTCACCCGCAGACCTATCTTTGCTTTGCTGCCTGGGCGTCATGGTTCACTTGTCACCTTCCAGATCTTCGACAGTCTGAATCGGAATAAGGAGCTCGGACTATCCTACAGTGTGGAGAGCCAAGCAAAAATCAACTACGGAGATTCCCCTCCCAGGAATCGAAGTTGCCACATCTTCCATATGCGCATCGTGCAGAGCTGCAAGCTGCGGCATGTCTGCCTGGTGGGCGACAGCCCACAGCCTGGTTCTTATTCAGCATACGGACAAGCTCTGACTGGTGGACCTGAACCATCATGAGCCCGGCTGCCTAACCGACCGAGCTGAGGATATATCCTGACCCCACAGAATGATCTCTATCTTGAGGAACCCCTTCTTTTTGTCGAAGCCGATTGAGGAAGTTCGAATGTCCACAGTCTCATCTCTGTTGTCTCTGCTTCTCCATTGGCACTATATATCCGTTGCGGCCTCACTCGTTTTGTGAATACTTCAAGTAGGCGCCTGCTACATATCTTTTCAGCTTCCCACTTCTGAACGGTCGTGATTTAAATTCCCTGTCTACGCTCACACTCTTTCTCTAATCGATAATTCGATCTGCATCATGTCGAGCTCTGACGGGGCTCGCAGGCAGTTTGGTGGGATTCATGGCGGGTTTAGAATAGACCCTGCAACATTATCCTCAAATCTCTCCACATTAAATCCGTCAGCACAAATACTATACGGCTCAGGCTCTCCTATGGTTTCTCGAAATGCGTCAGTCTCTGGGACAGATTCATTTACCGCCTGGGCTCGAGAGGCTGCGATATCATTGAACCCGCGAGCCAGCCAGGCATCGAGTGTCATTTCTACTGGTACCTTAATCAGCGTATCGACCGATAGCGAAGCATCTAGTATCATTTCTACTCGCACCAAAACCAGCGTATCGACCGATCGCAGTGACGGTTACGACACCAATGATGAAGTTCAAGGCGGAGAGATACCCTGGAATGGGCTAGATGGGCAAATTGTCTCTCACAGAGAAACACCTTATGAAGGGAGAACCCCTACATTCCAGAGAAGCCCAGATGGACATTCGGCACCATCGCCGCAAGCAATGGCAGCGAGGGATTTGATTGGCCCAGACAGGGAGCCGACCTTCAACCAGGCTGGGCAGGCTGTCTCCGAGTCAGGGTTGCCACTGTCGGATGGTGTGGGTATCTCTCGGAACCCCTCTTTTACGCCTGGAAAAGAAACCATTTCTGTTAAGAAACACCACAAAAGCAGCAGCGTTTCAAGCACCAATTCGGCCTCGAGAACCGCGTCACCTGCATCGCCGAGCAACACACCCCTTCGCCGGACAAACGGAATGAAGCTACGTGTGGTGACACATACGGGTCAAATCGGAAATTATTTCAGCACACCGACTCCTGGTAGTGACTTGTCATCGCTCTCGGCAAACTCCCAGTTGTGTTCTGCTGAGATGGGGTTTGACCATGAGTCCCATTCGCCTGTTTATATTGGCACAGACGCAACTGGGACCTTCCCTCCCCTTGGAGACCTTCGAGGCAATATCGGTAGTTCCGCAAAAGCGGACCCCAGGGAAGGCAGAGGCCTGCACACACCAGAATTATCTCCACACGATACGCGAGGGAGAGGCACATCCCACGTCAAAAATGACAGGGTTCCCCGCAGGTCAGACTCCCCCAGAACAAGGCAACGTCCAAGACCTGAGCCGGTGCTGCAAGATAGTGGCATCGCTCTTTCCAGGTGCGAAGCCTCGCAGCCGATGCTGGTACCAAAGAGCCCTGTTCAAATAGATGAGGCTGTCGTTGGCGCTCAGCCTCCTCCAGCCATGGATTCAGAAAACGATGTTTGCATTCACTACAGCCGCATTGTCCGGACTCTGGACCAAGGCCACCAGAAAGAGATGCGAGAACGAGAAGAAGTGATTCGTGGGCTCGCACGGACAATTTTGAGTCTTAAAACTGAATTGATTCGTGCGAAACACCAAGTTCGAACATTGAACAACCCAGCACCGATTCTACGCAAAGATGACACCCTGGATGCAAAAGCATTCTCATTTCCTCCCCTGAAACTGCGTCATGTAAGGACACTAAAGAGGGCAGCCGAAAGAAGGGTAGAAAAGCTAAACCAAAAGCTTGATTCCAATTGCCCCACTGAGACACAGGACGTTGTGTCTGTGCCAGGAAGTGGGGATCACTCTCTTACTACGTATTTCAGAAGAGGTCCGGTCTTAGCCCTTCGGACAGAGAACGAAGGTCTGAAAAACATACTCTGCGCATCACAAGCGAAGATGGAAAATCTGGAGGTGGAAGTCAAGGAGCTACGAGAGAGCCTGGAGTTCTGGACAGATCGCTGCAATAACTTGGAAAATCAGCAAAAGCAAGACGATACAGAGACCGAGCACAAAAAAGCGATTGAGCGCACTCGGGAGGAAGTCAACAAAATCTGGAAATCCCGCTGGAAAACAAATAGCGAGCAGCTCCTTGACCGGATGCGAAGAATCGACAGCGAATCCCAGCGCCTTATCCAAGGAGCAGTCGAAGAGCGCGACGAAGAATGGGCCATAACATGGGCAAGGAAGAACGCCCATCTCCTCGCCCGCCTAAGAGAAAAAGACGCTGAGATCAAAGAATTGAAAGGCGCAGAAGCCCGAAAGGAAGAAGGCCACGACGCGCAGATCAGAGCCCTTGAAAAACGCTTGGCGGCCGAAGAACACCACACGTCTGTCATCGAGGAGATGCTATTGGGTCTGGAGACCCAGCACGCCAAGACGAAATCGGAACTCCAGGAATCGAGGACCAAGGGCAGAGTAGTGGTGCCGCCAAATCAAAATGCATCCATTTTGCCAGAGATCGTGATCAAGACAGCATCAGCATCGTCAGCCCTGTCTGGTAACAGCACTTACAATACGAGCAGTACATCGGACAACAATCGACAGTAATTAGCAGTTGCTTTTTTTTTCTTAAAGTATTTTTAGCGTAGGGAACTAATCGTGTAGATGGGCAAGGGAGTTATATAGATCCCAGCTAGAACAGGATTGATAATACCAATTACCATTTCTTCGCAGGCACTGCAAAAGTGTACGTGAATGAATTAAATATTTTTGCATCTATGAGTGCCTGTCACCGAGCATTATCCCAATTCCTCCAATCAAAATGAGTGCCTCAGAAATGAATCAATCAAAACATGGAAAATAGCCTGCCTCAAAGAACCCGCTCAAAGATGCCAAACGATTGTATATCGCCAATAAGTTTCCACACAGAAAATGATCATGCTCAAAAGAAGGGAGCCAAGATCTCGACAACAAAAACCCAATCCCCCTACCCCTAATGCCTAGACAGTGTTGCGAAAGTCAAAAATGCCAATCAGAATCACCAAAGCCCACATGATCGGAAGAACAGCCTCTCCGCGAAAACTACCCCTCCCTAAAAACAACATAGTCTGGGGATATCTGAAGCGACAGGTTGCCAGCCAGCCCAAGCATAAAAATTCATGACGTTTGTAAAGTAGTTTGTCCGCTCCGACAAAAAAAAAGAAAGATTTGCTTGGAAACTCTGAATCTTCATTGGAGAAAGAAGTGAGAAGGGAAGAGGTTGGAGTAGATTAAAGAGGAAAGGAGAATGAAGAATGAAGAATGAATATCCTTTCTGAAGGGACAGCAACAGACAATGCGGACTGGGACCCGCCATTTTAGTTTTTCTTCTTTCCCAAGGCAAAATCGCTCAATTGAATGTTTGCTTCATCAGGTCGTTAGAGATCGTGGTGGCATGAACATCGTTAGTGATCGTGCATCATAGATATGCTTTTCTTTTTTTGGTTTTCCCTCATCCGAATGTTTTCCAGAAGTCCAATGAGGCAGCAGCCGTGTCCCTTTTGGGGATTGCATGCAGATGCGAACGGTGTGGTGATAGGTTGTGCCTAAATCCCGCGATTGCTGTAGACGAGAGCTCGGGCGACTCTGTCTACGATGACGCCGTCCCGATCGCGGCCGCTATCGCTGCTGTCTGGGCTGCTACCCCCACTATTATAACCGCCGCTGCAGGTCGAGGGGGCAATAGCGTAGCCATTCATATATGTCGATCGTCTGCCCGGATTGTTGGCTACGGGTAGCCCCTGAATGACGCCGTTTGTGAGACCCCCTGGGTACATGCCATCATTCACCGAAAAGTTTCGGCAAATGAGGTACGCCCGCATGGCGGCGTTCTCTCTCGCCAAGGACTCGGTCTCGTACACTGTGTCGGTCTGGTACTCGCGATGGTTGACGCGAACCGTACAACAGTACCCAGAGGATGTACGATAGCTCTCGTACAATGGATCTGGCCAGCGCCGTCTACGGCATAGACCTAAACGCAAAAGGATTCTTAGTCATTGGTCTAACAACAGCAAGAACTGCCATCCTCTTGGAAATGTCATGCACTCGGACACTGATGGTCGGCCTGGTTGCATCCAATACATGCCGCAATCCGGAAAACAAAACATAGCATATGCCAGCAGTAAGGCGAAAGGCTACGAGAGGACCATAAGGTGTTCGGATGAGATATATGGCATTGCATTATAGGAGATTCCGATTTCTGACTAGTAGCCTCCCGAGAACCAGGCTTCAACCGCCTTCAGGAACTGTAAAAAAAGGGAGCATTGTGTAGCGTCCGAACGAATAGCGAAATGGAGTTCAAGACAATGGAGAGAGGGCTTACTCGAGAGGTAAAGAATGTAATACATGATTACTCTTTTAGAAGACGTGGCAAGATATCTTGGAACGCGGGAGTAGTACAGCAATTTTGTATGACGGGCCCTTAGAGACTGAATTGACTGTGTGTCAGCCGGGGGTCATCCAATGTTTGGTGTTGGGTTTATGCGGACATACCTAAACGTTTCTGTCGGAAGATGTCTTCGATCGTAACCGGCAGCTATCAAAGAAGAGCGGTTGATAACAGAATTCGAAAACGTGGAGGTGAGGAGTAAGACGAATGGCAAGGTGACTGAGTGGCGGGTCAAGGGGTTGCAGAGGATTTGCTGCCACAGACAGCGAAGCAAGCGTAATTTATTGCTGCGAGCATGATTTGCGGGGTCCACCGTAAAACGTATGCCTTTCCAGCCACGAGTCCTCCGCTCTGTAAGACAGCGGCCATCCGAAGTCGTGTTAATGCAGGCGTCTTGCGGCTCTGATGGGATGATCCAAGAGTGATGTGTTGGCGTGCTCCGATTCCCTAGACCACATAATGCCCGGTCGAGGTAAAGCAGATGCGATCATCCTAAAACGGGAGGCCGAGAATGGTTGGCCTTGCAGAGTTTTATAATAGCCTAGCATTAAACCCCTAGAGCTGCAGATGAGTGGCAAATTAGATGCAATTCCCTCCTCTCACGAAGGGCTGCCTTTTCATGAGAAAGGGAGAATGGGAGTGCAGAACATAGGCACCAGAAACAAGGCAAACAGAGACGCGGTGCGGATTGGGCCCAGTGTCCGTTCAAATCCATCAACCGCTAATTCAAACCATGTTTTGAGCAAACACATGTAAAACGTCAAGATAGGGAGTATATCCTCCCAGACGGTGCACAAGGCCACTGGTTTGGTAGGTATTGTCGAGGTACTCTATCTCAACGGAGAGAGCAATCGGTTGACAAGGCATGGAAAGGCTACCTCTCTTCAAATGTCCCACTAAAGCCATCATGTCCGGCACTCGCAGCTCACGAAGCGCGAGGAATGTGCTTGACATGACTCGAGAGGAGAACGGACACGAGGCAGACGAAATCCAGTGGGTGGACTGATGCCTGGAACAGGACCATCCATTCTGCGAATCGAGCTATCTAGTAATTGGAGTGTGAGTAATTAGTGGTGGTCTCGTCAGCAGCGACAAGCATACGATGCACTGATGAGTTGTCAAAACGCTTGCACCGTCTCGCCCAGTACAAGTATATGCGCCAGCTTCCCAAAGTAGAACAACGCCACCAGGGTTATTTTGTCAGCGGATTTCTCTAAATTGACCTTGTGGACGAGTACGCGCTTTCAGTAGGAAAATATGTGGAGATCCGAACCATCTTCCAGTCTTCTCCTCAAAGCTTTCTGGATGCGGATTCTGAGGCCTCATGATAACCGGTCGGGGTCACGGCAATCCAGCGGCCCTTTCTCCTCAATGGGGACGACGCATGGATTGGGCTCAGTCGAATAAAATTGGAAATCGAGCCGTGTCATTTATGAGCCAGATTAAGCTGCCTGTCGCGTACTTTCTATTCCCCAGAAAGGGGGAGTAGGTACTTTAGTATACGCGTTCCGCCATTCGCCAACCTCTTTCATTTTCTGCAGATGCACGCCAGCAAGCAGCTAGGACAGCCGTGCTTCAATGTACTTCTTTGGACTCCGACAAATGATATCCGAGGTCCTTGGAGATCCAAAAAGCAGAGACGTGTTCATCTGATGTCGTTCACGATGCTCGTCATATTTGTGGCACGTACCAACGAGTGCCATAAGCCCAGACAACTTATACGCCGCCACCTGATCGAGATAGTCTTGGTAAGGTCGATCAGGACGCTAACCGGAACGGGCGCAAAGTGGGGAATGTACGATCCCCAAAACGAGAGCAGACCCTGGTCACCTACCGCACCCACCTGCGCTTCCTATCCTACAGGGTATCCAGTCCCCGTGCGCACTCAAACGCCGCCTAGACGGGCTCTGACCTGACAGACAGACATTCAAGGGATTCCATCTCTACTCATACATCATGCATTGACCTCAAGACTTGATTTACTCCTCTGCTCCTCTGCTTCTCTGGAAAGAAATACAGTCGAATGCAACAGGCTTTTGAAACAGCCGTCAACACTAGTACATGTACCGAGAACGAGCCTTGCGAGACCTGAACTATGCTAGCGTACCGATTTGACCGTTGAACCAAGCCCTTGTCGCCTCTGCCACCCCCCACGGCAGGACATAAACCGGATGAATCAACTCCACTCTATCTTCCTCGTCAAACACTGTGTTCTCAGCTTTACCGTCAGGCGTAGGGATGATCTCTGACGCTTCCCAATGGAATCCCGAAGACAGCGCAATGGATGAATCGAAGCTACTTTCAGGCGAGAAGTAGTAATAGTGTTGGGCAGAACTCAACCCCGCCAAGACGTAGCAAGAGTGATATGAATCAGGACGCCTGTATTTCGTCTCAACACGATTCCAGCGATAATAAACTGCCAGGTCTAGCGGACGGGGTGTCTTACTTGCTAGGTTTATCACGTAATCCTCCACGCCGTGCTTGGCAGCAGCATAAGATATATCTCACAAGACCTTCACGGCAGTACAGACTACCCACCACTTGCGAAGTGGGGGCTGAACCTTTTTGGGGCCCATTCAAAGCTGCCTCAACCAAGGGCCAGCAAGCGCCTACCCAGTGACTATAACAGCCATCAACGAGCTTATTCGTCCGGCCAGAAAATCCACCTTCTGGTGCGTGCTGTCTTGAAGAGAGCCACGATATCAAAAGTGGCAGGTCAAGATACCTGTGACTGTGTCAGTGTAACATGGTTAATAATCACTCTAGGACCTAATCAACTCACCGTGGTAAAACCTTTGAGGGTTCATCTAGAATGCAAAGGCATGCCAGAGCACAGAAAGCGTATGCCCCATGGGCTTCTGCTCCTGGTGACGCTGATATGCCACCCTCGAATGTTTGACCTTCAATAATGAGCCCAATACAGTTCACTAAGCAGAAAATCCTCTTACGAAAAACTTACAACGTGATAGATATTCTGGTAAACCCGTAACTAGTGTATCTTCATTACTGATCTTTGCAGCTGAAGTTGGCGATAGATCAACAGGTAAATTAAGGAGAGAAACTATGACTATCGCGCAGTAAGCTCCGCTAGAACCGTCAGCAGCGTACGAATCCCGCATTGAGATTGGCTATATACCGCACGTCTTCCTCTCCACCAACAGAAAGCGTGAACCCTCCACTCCGCTGCTTTAGATCTCCAAGCCATTTCCAGCTACTCGTACATGATCTGGATCAGCGGCAACTCTGCACCTACTAGGAGTACCACACTTACAGTGTTTTACAGTCAATCAGACCAAGAGCTTCATCTCCTCCAACCATAGCTAGACTTAATACAGCCGCATATGAGGGTGCAAGGTGAGACATTTGGCCATGTCCACCCCCAAAGCCCCCATCAGGGTTTTGCATTGGTGTGAGAGTTGAAATGACGCTAATCGAGAAACACTGTTAGAATCCTCGAATGAATCGGTATGGTTTTATTTCCCTCCATGAGCTGATGTGAGGATAGTTATCTGGGGTGCACCGCTCTAAAAGAGAAACAATACAATACCGGGGACCGCTCCACCGGACCATGATATACGCACCGTTCACGGTAAGGCGATATATCTTCTCCTAGAAGATATAACCCCGCCAAAGCCCAATAGATCATCCATGGCCTGCTAGCGTCCACTGCGACGAATCCAGAGGATAGTTCTCCCAAGCTACCATGTAAAAAGGCTACATGTTCCTTGCGATCTAAATTAGGAACTCCATGAACGTTGAAATCAAAAGCTGATTTCTGTGAATTTTCGCTGCCTGCAAGAAAGGGCAAGCATTCTTGAACTGTCAAGTCTTGAACATTGGAGGAAACGGTTTTCAAGAGGTCCCGCAGAGGAGGTAATGAAGTGAAGAGCTTTGGGGCAATAGGAGGATCATCCGAATGTTGCATCCTGTAATCACTAGAAAAGTGAAGTTCTTCCTCCTTCTGCGTTGCTGGATGTTCTTCCGCGTCTTCGAAAATTCGAGAGGTTACTTTCTTTGTGTTATGATGATGCTCACTGTTTGTCTTGTTTGACAACAATTCCTCTAGTCTTTCGGAGGGTGAAGCTTTTTGTGAGTTTTCCCTTGACGTGAAGATGATCTTGTGCTGAACTCTTCGATTCTTTATTCGTAAAGCCATCAGGATTTAGCCTTCTAAGCTTTGAAATTGTTCTTTAAGCTCTTTAACATGGTTGTTTGGTGGTATTGTTCTCGCAATCCTTTATCGCCTACTTGTCAAAGTCGGGATAAGTCACGTGATACATGCCGATTCTGAATCCATTTGCCTTCATTCCACATTGCATCCTACATACGGAGGACAGTTGCCAGACTCAGGTCGGCCAGTTAGTTGTATGCTTTGATACTGCTTTCAGAAATGGGTGAATTCCATGTGATCTTGAAGAAGCACCTAACTATTTTCGGCTCGGACCGGCTCTCGTGTCTCACTCAGCTGAACCCAAGGGCAAAGACAATGAGTGGCTGGCGAACTTTCGCTTCAGCCGTCCAAGCACATATTCTCCGCGCCCGAACACTGTCTTGTTACACTGCAGTTATCACGCAATTACGCAGATTGCAAGATTCTTGTCGCAGATACGCAGTACAGCTGCCCTACACAGCCTGATGTGAATTGATGGGATAGGGCAACATCAATAAGACCTCCAGCCTTATGCCCTGTGGGAGCTGTGGGAGCCTTGAAAGTGGCCGCTTGCAAATGTCCACCCCGTCAGCTGTGACGCCTGTCGACTGTGCACCGTACCACAGGGAAAGGATCGCGTCGCCTCAAGGTTTACATATTGAGACATCTCGCTACACGAGGATCCCATGAATACTAAAGCGTGCTCAGTTCTCCGCATGGTAGCTTAGGAGAAGCCGCGCAGGGTTGCGACGTGGTCTTGGACTTTCCCTGGTCAATCATCATGTGTCGGGATGAGAAGACTCGCCTCCTACACCTAAAAAGATCAGATCGCCTGGCCTAAGCCATCTTCTGGCGTCAGCAACTACGCCGTACGCGGTGTTATATATACAGGAGAAATCCTTGCGTCTCTTACAAGTTTAAGTACCAGTAACAGCCCGGGGGATCTGGCCGGCAAGGATCTTGGCAACCAACCAGATCGCGTTTCATGCGGTGAGACTGCGGGTGATTGGTGGTTGGGCTGAGTAGCGAGGGTGGAGAGAAATCGCTACACCGCTATTTGAGGAGGAGGTGGGTGCAATCGATACCGACTTTTGTCGTGGCTCCCTCCCATACACCACACCTTTAGTGCGGACACCGCTACTCGAGGTCTTTTAGCTTCCTCCTCAATTCATCGTTAGAACACCATCTTACACCGCCCGGTCTTCACGATGGCGACTCTCGACTTCGCCGCCGATAGCCTCATCGACGTCGGTTTTGTTTCTCGTGAAGAACGCTTTCCATCTTATCTCACGAGATCATCGTGGCCGTTGCCCGTGGAACAGACGATGTCACAGTCTGGCAATGTCAGAAGAACGACAACGCCATTACAGACTGGCGGGCATGGGTTTCGAGCGACAAATAATTCACCGACGCTGATGGCAGAGTGGTTGTATCCTACATCTCAACTTCACTATACACACGATGCGGCTACTATGGGATCGCAATTGACGGGGTCGTTCGGGGCACCGTACCAAACCTCACCCACAGAGTACATACCGTCAACTCAGTCTCTGGAGGCAAGTTTACGTGTGGATAGCCTATTTTCCCAGCTTCCAGGACCAGGAGAATCGATCGCGTGGACATCTAGCTGGCCAGACTATCAGAATGATTCTATGGCTTATGATGGATTGTATACCGATATTCCCCTCCCAGGAGGGCTCCCTGAAAGCTCTCCCACGGACACATTCCTCGAAGTTAGGTCATTGAATAGCTCTAACAGCGAAAGTGGCTGGGCTACTGTTGATGTTCCATCTTTTGGTGATTCTTTTCAAGAGAATCACAACGGTGCAATTTTCAACCCGGCGCAGACTTTGCATGTGCGGACCAACTCTTCGCACTCGGATTCTACCACTTTCGGCAGCTATGAAGAGATCATGTATCCCTTGACATCTCCGGAATCCGAATCTCATCTGGAGCTTGGGCATGATTATTATCATCACGCGCACCACCACCACCGTCCAAGCATCAGTCCCATCATCAGTCCCTCAGCGGTTGTGGATCCAGTGCCAATCAAACCCCCGATGTCACCTCTGGTAAGGCCTTCTTCAATAAGGACGTCACCGATGTCGCAAGGCATGAGGTCACCGCCAGCAAGACGGCAGCCTCGGAAAAGCCCCATGGATAAAGCAACGAAGCCTCTTATCAGACGGCCATCGGCAGGTGGAAAGAAGGATACGGAAAAGCGTGTAGGAAGACGAAGAGGTCCACTCTTGCCAGAGCAACGGAAGCAGGCCAGTGAGATTCGGAAGCTCAGAGCATGTCTACGCTGCAAATTCCTGAAGAAAACGGTAAGACTGTCTGAAAGATCAAGAATCCTACCATATTCTTAAACGCTAATTTTTGATTAAGTGTGACAAAGGAGAACCTTGTGGTGGATGCCAGCCTTCGCATGCACGACTCTGGCAGGTCCCATGCACACGGATCGACATCAAGGACATCGCTTACTTCATGAAGGACTGGAAGGCAGATTTCGAACGCCATGTGAGCCTGGGGTTTTCCGTTGGCAATATCAAAGGATTTGCTTCCACAGAGAGACGTCTCTACATTACCCACGGATATGGGTTTGTCCTACCAATCGAAGCTCGTGAAGTATACGTGAGGGACGACAAGTGCTTCTCGGTAGATTGGGTTGAGACGGAGCATGAAACACCAATGGAATTTTGTGTATCCACTGCGAAGTTATCCGCAGGCATGGAGGGAATTTCTACAGGTTTGCTTGCAGAATACCTTGATTGTCACATCGATGGGCCATTTGAAAAATTTGTGGACGAGTACTTCGCGGGAACACCGTTCCTTACTGAAGTACTCAAGACAGCCCATCGATACTATCTCCGGGAGAAATTACCAGTAATTCGGAAGGCCCTGAAGCTCGTTCTTGCGTATAACCTCACCATGCATATTACTATGGTTGAAGGGCTTACAGATGAGGAGAATATGGCTGGTAAAATCCGGGACGAGAATTCTAGATTTAAGGGAAAGACCGTGGCCCCCGTTATGATTAACTTCCAGGTCAAGTGTGCACTGGCAGACATGTGGCGTGAACTCCAGAAGGATGTCTTGGAGGAGCTCTCTCTCCTATATCATGGCGTCTACAATGGAGACAAACTGAAAAATTGGCCGACCATATTCTTGCTGGCGGCTATTCTCCTCGCGGTCTGGGAGGAGATGCAGTTCGACTGCCATTACCGAGTACCGGTGAGCTCAGCCCAGATCTTTCAGCCACAGTCATTTCCACGATAACTAACATAAATCACTAGGATCCTGTCGCCGTCCAGAAGTTCTGCAATGATATGGAGACAACGCCCGTTGGAGTGATTGTGGGTCTTTTCTCCGCCATTTCGCAGAAGCTCCCCGCCATCAGTGAATGGGACACGCGTAAACACCACCATCTATTGAACTCCAACCAGGCGGTCTGCGAAGCCATGGAGGAAATGCAATCTCATGTCACTAAATATGGTACGACAGCCTCGCAAAGGCAACTGTTACCTCACTATCTAACACGATATTTTATCTAGAACCCTATCTAAGAACCCGGATAGATGCGAAGTACGACCGAGAAAATTTCGACAGTCTGTCAAACAAGTTCCTTGCAAAGCTTGTCATCCGTGCTTCCTAAGGTAGTTCGTGGTCCCATTCTTCGTCCCTTCGAACTTTCCTTTCAACCTTTTTACTCTTACATCCCCACCTTCTCTTCGGCTTTCATTTTTCGATCATCAATCATACCCTGGCGACATTCTTTGGTACTTTGTACACGAACATTTACTTCCCCACAAAATATGGATTGCTCTGCATAGCGAATCATGATGACGGTTATATGAGATGTATGAAGATGATACGCTGACTGCAATTTACGAACGGCGTCTTTGGTTATTCCCTTATGAGTTTTCCGAAACTTATTTATGGATGAATGTATTTCATGTCGTGAACGTGTAGAATCGTGAAGAAATCGGGAAGGCCTCTGGTGGTCCAGCTGTTGAAATACCAGACTTTCAAAAACTTTAAAAAAAATTGAAAACTTCAATACGCAGACAGTGAAAAATGACGTAGGGGTCGTTCGACACAGCCCGTGTTTGCCCCAGCCTCTTCGTGAAGGAACGCGACGGCAAAAATAATTGCTTTTGCTGAGTAAAGCCATTCCAGCCTTTTCTCGCGCCTTCTGGTTACCAGTGACCAGAACCTCTAATTGGTGGCTGCCTAGTCGCTTGCATAGTCAGAAGGCGACAGCTGTGTCATTCACTCAGCCCGGCCTGCTTATAAAGGCCTCAGTCCTTCCTCGTCTGATGTTCCTTTCCTCACCCAACCGTCACAGCACAACCTTCTTCAAAGCAAGTTTTCTCAGCAAGAACATCCGCAAAATAATCTTCGAAGGCTTCATCAGTCCTCCAGTCCACTCACACCGCTAAACATGCAAATCTTTGTGAAGACTCGTTAGTGACCACTTCCGCGCCAGCGTCTGCTTCGACGCATACTGACAAACTGTTTTAGTCACCGGCAAGACCATAACCCTAGAGGTTGAGTCATCGGATACTATCGACAACGTAAAGAGCAAGATCCAAGATAAGGAAGGAATTCCTCCGGATCAACAACGCTTAATCTTTGCGGGCAAGCAGCTGGAAGACGGTCGGACTCTTTCCGACTACAACATTCAGAAGGAGTCTACTCTTCACTTAGTCCTTCGTCTCCGTGGCGGAATGCAAATCTGTATGTCCACTTTTTTAAACCCCGCTGACGATTCTGACCGAAGCTAATTGTCGTCGCAGTCGTCAAAACACTTACGGGGAAGACCATCACGCTGGAGGTGGAGTCGTCTGACACCATCGACAACGTGAAGGCCAAGATCCAAGACAAGGAGGGAATTCCACCAGACCAGCAGCGATTAATCTTCGCTGGAAAGCAACTTGAAGACGGCCGAACGCTCTCTGACTACAACATTCAGAAGGAGTCCACACTACACCTTGTTCTTCGGCTTCGCGGCGGTATGCAGATCTTCGTCAAGACTCTCACTGGGAAAACAATCACCCTCGAAGTTGAATCCTCGGACACCATCGACAACGTCAAGTCGAAGATCCAGGACAAGGAAGGTATTCCACCGGATCAACAACGATTGATTTTCGCCGGCAAGCAGCTCGAGGATGGTCGCACCCTGTCTGATTATAACATCCAGAAGGAATCAACACTGCATCTAGTCCTCCGTCTTCGAGGTGGCATGCAGATCTTTGTCAAGACCCTAACAGGCAAGACAATTACTCTCGAGGTCGAGTCGTCGGATACCATTGATAACGTCAAGTCTAAGATTCAGGACAAAGAGGGAATCCCGCCAGATCAGCAGCGTCTTATCTTCGCTGGTAAGCAGCTCGAGGATGGGCGGACACTTTCGGATTACAACATCCAGAAGGAGAGCACCTTACACCTTGTTCTCCGCCTCAGAGGCGGCATGCAGATATTTGTCAAGACCCTAACAGGCAAGACAATTACTCTCGAGGTCGAGTCGTCGGATACCATTGATAACGTCAAGTCTAAGATTCAGGACAAAGAGGGAATCCCGCCAGATCAGCAGCGTCTTATCTTCGCTGGTAAGCAGCTCGAGGATGGGCGGACACTTTCGGATTACAACATCCAGAAGGAGAGCACCTTACACCTTGTTCTCCGCCTCAGAGGCGGCATGCAGATATTTGTCAAGACCCTTACTGGCAAGACCATCACCCTTGAGGTGGAGTCTTCCGATACCATCGACAATGTGAAGAGCAAGATTCAAGATAAGGAAGGAATTCCTCCGGACCAGCAGCGATTGATTTTCGCTGGCAAGCAGTTGGAAGATGGGCGGACTCTGTCAGACTACAACATTCAGAAAGAGTCTACGCTGCACTTGGTTCTTCGTCTACGCGGAGGCCAGTAACGGCTTTACATAACATCCTGTCCTTCATTCTACTTTGCTGTTCACAAGTGCTTTGGGAGATCTGGTCTTTGCATCGTATTTGGGTTGCTGGCGAAAGGGTTTGCGATTATGACTTCTACCTCATCGGCCATTATGTAAATCTGAAAAACTAGCCAATCAATCCGCCTGTTACAAGGTTGTCTTGGGATTCAGCAAACATTATAAGCACGTGACTTTGGACCGAAGTGAATGAAGAACTTAACAATGTAATTAGTTTCCAAAACCTTCCCAACACAACTACACCAATGAATTCATGACATGAGATAAGGGTTGTTTTGCCTCATGCCATCATATTTCTTTCACCTATCATTTGAGCTCTATCCGCAGACGGGAAGCAAAGGCGGAAGAGACATATTCTTGCCACCACCCGGTACTGACATATTCCAAACATCATTTCCGTCCCACAAAAGTCCAGGGTGGTGGCCAGAGAGTTCAAGCAAGAAACGGCACGGAAGATTCAAGAGTACGGCGCTTGAAAGTAGTTCGCCTACGCCGAAGGAGGAAGATACGCAAGCCCAGGCAGAACAAAACCCTGCTAGATCTACTGTTGGTAGTAAGCCTGCTGGGCAGCCTCATGGGCTTATATCAGTATCCCAAGACAGGCTGTATTTCCAACGTGAGACTACAAGTCGCTTCCCGGACTGGCGCTCTTCTCGTATTTCTATGGAGAGCATCGACATGATCCCACCACAAACTCAAAGAGACAGAACAAGAGGCAAGTCTGTCAGCTTCAGTAGCAATGGCATAGGTGTCGGTCCTGGAGGCCTTGCTACGAAGGGGAGGTTTGTTCCTTCGGATCCCCACAGCACTGAGCTTGGATGGGGTGTGGTCCATCTTTATCGAGATGCCGAGGAGACGTCTGGCCTATATGACGCAATGGAGAGTCCTTCAGGCGGGAAATCATCAGATTCGGATGAAGGTGCTCTAGCGGCTGATACTGAGAAGATCACGGAATCTGATGACTGCACTACTCTGTGCATCTTAGCTGTTCCGTCGTACCTGACGCCTTCAGACTTCCTAGGATTTGTGGGTGAAAATACCAGAGACCAAGTTAGTCATTTTAGGATGGTTCGGACTGGCCGCATTAACAGATACATGGTACTCATGAAGTTTAGAGAGCCAGCGGTGGCTAAGGAGTGGAGGAGGGAATGGAATGGCAAGGTCTTCAACAGTATGGAGGTAGGGGATCCTACAGATACCAGACCAGTTAGTATTGTTGCTGATCCAAAGTTCAAACAGCCTGAGAACTGCCACGTCGTCTTTGTGAGGTCGATCCGATTTCAGCCTCCATCTTCTACCAGCGATCCGTCCAGCTTTCCAGACATGACACACGATCCCTTCACGCCCAAACACAATCCTTCAATTGTAGCAGCATCCCCGGCAGGTACAGCATCTTCCACACTTGTATCATCTTCTCTATCTACGAAGCCCTTAGCCCCACCTACACCATCTCTAATCGAGTTACCAACCTGTCCTGTCTGCTTAGAGCGGATGGATGAAACAACAGGTCTTTTAACTATACCATGTCAACATGTCTTCCACTGTGCATGCCTGCAGAAATGGAAAGGAAGTGGCTGTCCAGTCTGCCGGTACACTCAAGGCGACGGATTGGGCGTTGCGAAGGGAGGACTTGGAACTAGTGAAGGGGCCACCGAGAATATTTGCAGTGTGTGTGGATCAGAAGCAAACTTGTGGATTTGGTAAGTTACCGTTACTCCTATGCTTTGCCGCTGTTACGTTTTCCAGTATCCGCAAAACTTTTAGTCTCATGAAAGTAGTAACTAAATTGTTCAAGCCTTATCTGCGGCAATGTTGGCTGTGGCCGATATGACGAGGCGCATGCGTTCTCTCATTACCAAGAAACATCGCATTGTTATGCCATGGATGTCGATACTCAGCGGGTGTGGGACTATGCAGGTGATGGCTATGTTCACAGACTAATACAGAACAAGTCCGATGGGAAATTGGTGGAATTGCCTTCTGCTCTTGCAAACTCTCACGGCAGTGCAAATTCAGACTACACAGGATTGGGTGGTGACTATGTGCCTCGAGAAAAGCTCGACAATATCGGCATGGAATATACCTACCTCCTAACATCACAACTAGACTCGCAGCGTCTATATTTTGAGGAGAAATTTGCACAGGCGGCAGATAAGGCTTCCAAGGCTGCGCATAGCGCTGAGCAAGCTGCTGAGAGTGCATCACGTAGTATACAACAACTGGAAGAATTTCGGGGAAAGTACGATGAGCTGGTAAAGCATGTCGTGCCGTCGCTTGAGCGAGACAAGGAGCGGGCTGAGAGAAAGGCTGAGAAACTAGGTGACATGGCCCGGAAGATGGAAAAGGAGTGGAAGGAAGAGAAAGCAATGAATGGCAGCCTCATGGAAAGAATTGGGTTCATGAGCAAGGAGCTGCAGGGCCTGAAGCTTATGACAGCGGACCTGCAGGACCAGAATCGGGACCTGACGTTCTTCATATCCTCACAAGAAAAACTAAAGGACCAGGGCAAGGACATCCAGGAAGGCACGATTTCAGTAGGCGATGCTCCATCATCGAAGAAGGGCAAGAAGGGAAAAGGCAGTCGACGATGATGACAACGTTGAAGGGGATTGGGCGAATTCTTGTCACTTAGCATTTGCGCCCATGTGGCGCGACGATATGCACGGGCGTACGCGGGGCGGGGTGTCACAATTTAGATGCGGCGGCTAACAGGCTCTGAATGTGATGTCGATACTTCGTAGTTTGATCTCCAATCAACAACCCAATCAAAAAAGATTCAAGAGCAATCATGCATAGTTGACCTGACAAGAATGCAATCTCTCAGGCTGTTTGTGAACCCGTTCACGAATTAATGCATGTGAAGCTGGTCACATCTTGGCTGTTCCGCGTCGCGCGATGATTGGGCGAGATGGTGGGCGCTTAGAGCAGAAGGTGATGGGATGGATAGCCCCTATCGCACGATCCTCTGTTGTCCCTAGTTAGCCTTCTCGTGTTTGTTTCCCGTGTTCCTTCCCGTTGCTGCTACGCAGTATGTGCTTACGGAATAGGTTCTGGATTGCAGCCCGGCACCCTTGCCTCGCCAACCACCCCCAATCTGCAGGTGCCTGAGTTTCTTTGCACACTGCATCTATCCTAACGATTCGTTACCCCAGGGAGGGGTTTGCTTAGTTGCTCGTCGCCAACCATGTCCATCACACTCCATAAATGCTATGTATAGCCGCCCAACTCCAATCTTTCACCGAGATGGGCTTCGCTGCTTCCGTTACCGCTGCACTCTCCTGTTTCGTCTTCGATCTGGTAGTCAACTGTGAGCGTCGGGATTAATAAATGCGCTGTCCCACTGTGCTCGCATCGTCGTCCATGACGTTAGCAGTTTGGACAGCAACTATCTTTGTGCTCTTTGACTGTTTCCAATCTGTCGGTGCAAGCAACCCACTCGGCATCGACCTCAGTCCTGCACCACCTCCAGACGAAGGCCCGCCGCTCTCTCGTAACGCCCTGCGCAACAAGAAGTATCTCCCTGCGGAGATTGGTGGCATCATAGGTGCATACGTGCTCACAGTCGTCTTTCTTGTTCTGTGTCTGCTCTTAGTCGGTTGTCCTCGAAGACGGCGGGCCTGGATGTCATCATACAAGGATATCGAGATGGCTTCCTCCTCCGTACCTCCCGTATCGCCGGGGAAGGAGGGGAAGGGAACGAAAACTTGGGATTTCAAAAAGCCGTGGAGCAAGAGCCCACTTGTATCCCCAGCGAAGGATACTAAATTCTGGGAATTTCGAAAGCCGTGGCACTCGAGCTCGCCCACATCACCAACGAAGGGTTCTCCGACCAGCCCAACAAAGTCATCAGAGGCTACATTTGACGAACAGATCATCGAGGGAGACAAGAAGAAGGCCGCCGCTGATATGGATCGCCTCTATGCTGCGGTCATGGAGCACGATGAAGCCCGAAGCAAAGTCGCCCTTGACGAAATTAACCCGCAGCACATCAAAGAGTCAGAATCTGAAGGCAAGGTCTCTCCTCTGTCTCCTGGCCTACCCCAACCCCCTGGCTCCCCCAAGGCCTTCAATCCTGGACCAACCATACCACGCCCGCCTAGCACAGCTAGCAGGCACAGTCTCACAGGCTCTGTGACTTCGAAGGGCTCGAGGCTTCGCGGCATCCGCGGCCTGCCCATCAGCAGTCCTATCCATCCCATCCATATCCCTCCCTACTCTCAATTCGTGCCTGGTCCAAACTCCCCCCGCCCCAACCTATCAGGCCGCACAGGCAGTATCAATTCGCCTGCCTCCGACCGGCGCAACAGCGATGAGCAGCCCCTCACCCCGCGCAGGATTGCGGCCGGCGACCAAGCTAAGGGAAACCGCATCGACGAAGAAACCCGGTCATTCACTTCAGGCCGACCATCGCCCTCGCTGCCCTTGCGAGACAATCTTACAGCAAGAGGCGATGGTCGCACAAGGGTCACAGTGCTGGAGCGCACCGCCGCGGCAGATCCAAAGTCTCCGAGGTCAGGTGTGCCGATGACACCGTATTCTCCGTATATGCCGTACACTCCGATTACACCCGTCTCGCCACGACTGGTGACCAAGGCGGAGAGAAAGGTAAGAGAAAAGGAACAGAATAGGCTAGTCAAAGAGTTAATCAAGAGCGAGAGGGACTTGTTCGATAGTGCATACTGATGGCGAAAAGAGTGCGAGATGATATATGGATTGGCACTTGGTATCATTTTTTTCTCCTCCCCCGTTGGTGAGTTGGAATCCACAGTGGGCGTTTCTTGGTTTGTTATTTCATTAGACACAAAGCATACAGCTTAGTACGCACTGGCGTACCAGGACTGAAACAAAAAGCTGTGATGAAGAGGTGGAACATTTATTCTACTCATTATTTATTTCTATATTTCTTCTACTTGTCCATTTCCCTGTGGTTCGACAGAAGTCCCATGTATTTTCTTATCCCCATACCTATTTTTTATATACTTCCCATCTTATTTTCTTTCTGTCCCCCTGATTCATGATGGTTGCAACTTGATTGTGCATTCCGTTTTGATAACCTGGTGTTACTATGGCATACATGCTGTATGATAATATGAGGAGTTTTTGATGTTCTATAACATTCTTAAGGCGGATTTATTATCTTCGGGGTTTGCGGGAGCGAGCAGGGCTGGGCTCCTGTCTCAGTAGATGTCTTGACTGATCAATAAAACAAGTTTGCTTTATCGATAAGTTCTTCTGATAGGTAGAGCTCCTATCAAGACTAGCAGTGTGAGGTCATGCCGTTGGTAGACTCCATAGAATGTGGCCAATGCGGATCCAAATCGGTGATACTCATAGAGTTATCTTTGTCTACATGGAACTTCCATCTGTGCACTTTCTACCGCATTTTCACTCGGCCACCAAACCGCGTGCAACAACGCTAGAAATTCTATTGAAAACCCTCCAACACACTTGCAAGGTGTAGTACAGAGTCATTTAAAGAACAGCCTATCATTTTTAAAGCACCGTTGCGAGATAAGAGAGAGCTTTGCTGCAGATATCTTTCAGAATTTCTAGTGCATGATAAAGATAATGGAATCGCAGCAAGATGCGCTTGGTTATGCAGACCGATGGCCAGTATAATTTGATGCTCTCCTCAATTTGGGGGGATGTGGCTGCGTTGTGTTGCAGTGAAATTCATATGCGGAAATACCTCCGCCTCCCGCTGTACGAGGTAACACACGCAAAGAACTTTAAAGGAGTAAATCAAAATTCAAATTCGAAAAGTTCCAGAGAGTTGAGCCTTGGATAAAATAAAATAATTAAAAATCAATGCAACGTAAAGTTCGTGGGGGTCTAAACATCCAGCCCTTCAAATACGCAGATATAATTCTGAAGCACGAAAATCCCTGCAACAGACAATGCCACCAAGTACCTGTGCCCTTTGCAGCTCACGAGCGCTCATCGTCCGTCCGAAGAACCACCAGAAGCTCTGCAAGCCTTGCTTCCTCTCGATCTTTGAGGAAGAAATCCACCATACCATCAAAACCAACACTCTCTTCCAGCGCGGGGAACGGGTGGCAATCGGCGCCTCTGGAGGCAAAGACTCGACGGTCCTCGCATCGGTCCTCAAGACCCTCAACGAGCGGCATGATTACGGCGTCGACTTTGTGCTACTGTCAATTGATGAGGGCATTAGGGGCTACCGGGATGACTCACTTGAGACGGTGAAGAGGAATGCGGTGCAGTATGGCATGGAGTTGTGTATTGTGGGCTATGATGAGCTATATGGCTGGACCATGGACCAGGTGGTTGAGCAAGTGGGGAAGAAGGGGAATTGTACGTACTGTGGGGTTTTTCGGCGGCAGGCGTTGGATAGAGGTGCTGCTAGATTGGGGATCAATCATGTAGTGACGGGACATAATGCGGATGATATTGCGGAGACAGTCTTGATGAATCGTGGGTCTCCCTATTTATTTACTTGCTTTCCAGAATACTATTCCGGCAGTGCGTCAGGCCTCTGCATTTATTGACTGCCCTCAACAGTACTTCGTGGTGACCTCCCTCGACTCTCTCGAACCACCCAAATCGTAACCTCCTCCGCCTCCTCTCCAATCAAGCGATCCAAACCTCTAAAATACGCCTACGAGAAGGAAATTGTACTCTATGCTCACCACAAGAAGCTGGATTACTTCTCGACAGAATGCATTTACTCCCCCGAAGCATTTCGTGGAAGTGCAAGAGCTTTGATCAAGAATCTGGAAAGGGTGCGGCCGAGCGCGATTCTAGATGTTGTGAGGAGCGGGGAAGATATGGCGAAGCTGGTGCCGCAAGAGGTCAGTGTTGTTGCCCAACGTTGTACCAAAGGAGGAGAAGCTACCCAGATGGAAGGCGAAGAGGAAGGCACTGGAGGTTGCGGTAGTGGGAATGGCCGGTCGAGTGGGGGTGAAATGGCAGATATGGAGAGGAGACTCATTGACAACGAAGTGGCTGGGGAGAGAGAAATTGAGATCACATCCACAAACACAACGAGCAATGGCATCACCGCGAAGAGGGAGAACACGATGAAGCTACAACGACGGCAAGGAGCCTGCACCAGCGTACCACCTCGAGCCTCTAAGACCCCACGCAAACTCCCGCGCCAGCAGATGGGTCAATGCGTACGTTGCGGCTACCTCTCCAGCCAGGAGATCTGCAAGGCCTGCATGCTACTGGAGGGCCTAAACAAGAACCGGCCCAGGACAGAGATCAAGGTCGGCTTGGAGGACGAAGAAGAGGGTAGTTCAAGTCTGAGACGACGGATGGAGCAAGTGGTACTGGCCGGTGGCTGATACATGGCTTATCGCTGTTGCATATGTGGTTCATGCAAAATGGACGTGATTCTCGTCAGCACGTGGGATTGTCACACATGAAGATGATCGATCGGCCCATGGGGGTTTCGACGGGCGAGTTGGTGTTGCGATTGGCGCCGTGATACAGCCTGCTAGGAAGCGCCTTGGTAGCATGTAGCTATACGTTGCACGGTGATGTCGGCTCCCATCTCGCTTCAAAGAAAGCCATCCGATGAGGAGATGTGATGCTGCATGCGACGTTTCTGCAGAGAACAGCAAAAATCACGACACAGAAGCGGGAGAAAAATAAAATAAAATAAAATAAAAACCAGATGCATGATTCTTTTACGTATATCCAGCGAACTAGAAGGCAAGCAAGCAACTTCCCTTGTATCACGGGTGACCGGTGACCTGTAAGATGTGGTTCCAGATGCCGGCAACCAATTGTGCCTGTTGCAGAGTATGGGGGAACGAAGACGATACTGATATCCCTGGAAATGATCTGATGGGGATTAATCCGTGGAGCAAGTCACAAGCCAACCCCGTAACCAGCACTTTAGAACGTGCCCCCGTCGGATTAAGATGGTTGGTTTGCCCCAGACCGACCAGCTGACCGTTAAAACGCAGACGAAGGACACCCACGCCAAGCGCCAGGGACAGCGAGAGCAAGAGCCCCCTTTCTGGCCTGGGAAATACGTTGTCAGGCCCAGGATACTTATTCACCGCGGTCATCCCGAACGGGTCGTTGTCCGTTTCCCGAACCTCTAGAGAGAGAGTGTGTGTGTGTGTGTGTCTGTGTGAATAGAGAGAATAATACCTTTCCGGCAAGAAGGAAAACCTCCATTCACTCCAGTAGACAGGATCTGCAGATATATTTTTCTCGAGGGCAACCTCTCCACTGCTGCGTATCGACCAACGTCCGCTAGCTTGGAAACGCAGCTACTTCAACATAGTGTGACCACCTTGCTTCCACACAACACCGTCTCCTTTGAGTCAGACAGACAGAGGAAGGAAAGGAAGAATATCACGATCATGAAAGGTATGTCGGCTGTAGTCTCTCCAGAACTAAAGACTACTGCAATGTTTTCCTTTCCTACTGACATTTATCTTCGTTGCCGCAACCTCTAGCTCTCATTCTCGTTGGAGGGTTCGGAACCCGCCTGCGTCCCCTCGTACGTACGCATGCTTTTTTCTTACATTCGGCCATCTGGACTTTTCTTCCTCCCCACAAATGCTGCAGTGCAGCACGGCATTGAGTTCGAGATGTGGCATTGTCGTTGCTTAGATCTGCAATTTCTTGTGTGCAATATATATATATATATATATATATACTTCATCTTCATTGTGCGAGGGCAATGGCTGCGCAATGGACAATGGGCAACGAACCGGTCCGAAAACTCATGGCTAATATCTCATTGTGCAGACATTGACGCTTCCAAAGCCGCTGGTGGAGTTTGCGAATCGACCAATGATTCTGCACCAGGTAGAGAGCTTGGCTGCTGCGGGAGTAACAGATATTGTTCTGGCGGTTAACTACCGGCCGGATATTATGGTTGCGGCTTTGAAGAAGGTGTGTTACAATTCTAAGTTTGCTGGTAGTATCAACGGTTACGGGATGGTATTTTCGGAGATCAGAGCTTACAATTGTGTCTTCTGTGTAGTATGAAGAGCAATACAACGTCAAGATCGAATTCTCCGTCGAATCGGAACCACTAGGGACAGCTGGTCCCCTTAAACTTGCGGAGAAGATTCTCGGAAGGGACAATACGCCATTCTTTGTACTCAATTCAGATGTCATCTGCGATTACCCATTCAAGCAACTAGCAGCTTTCCACAAGCAACACGGCAACGAGGGCACCATCGTCGTCACTAAGGTCGAAGAACCTTCAAAATATGGTGTCATCGTCCACAAGCCCGGTCAGACAAGCCGCATCGACCGCTTCGTTGAGAAGCCCGTCGAATTCGTGGGCAATCGTATCAACGCCGGTCTCTACATCCTCAACCCCAGCGTCCTCGACCGCATAGAACTCCGCCCCACATCCATCGAGCAAGAAACCTTCCCCGCTATCTGCGCAGACGGCCAGCTACACTCTTTCGATCTTGAGGGCTTCTGGATGGACGTCGGACAACCCAAAGACTTCCTCGCAGGGACATGCCTCTATCTCTCCTCCCTCGCGAAACGCAACTCTAAACTCCTCACCCCGCACTCGGAACCCTACGTGCATGGGGGCAACGTGCTGATCGACCCGACAGCCAAGATCGGCAAGGGCTGCCGTATCGGCCCCAACGTGACCATTGGCCCCAACGTGGTCGTCGGTGATGGCGTGAGGTTGCAGCGTAGCGTGCTCTTGTCAGGGAGCAAGGTGAAGGACCACGCGTGGGTGAAGTCGACGATCGTAGGGTGGAACAGCACGGTGGGGCGGTGGGCGAGGTTGGAGAACGTGACGGTGTTGGGGGATGATGTGACGATTGCAGATGAGGTATATGTAAATGGTGGTGCCGTGCTACCGCATAAGACTATCAAGGCGAATGTAGACGGTGAGTCACCCACACTTTCATCAGTTCTTTTAGTATCTTGGAGAGATTAGTCCGGCTGACCAGTTTATTTTATAAAGTGCCTGCAATTATCATGTAAAAAGGTAATGAAAAAAAACATGTCGCTGACACTCCACTCTTCACTTGCACGACCACCAGTTCCCCCCTAAAAAAGAAATTATCCCTTCTAATACGACCTCATCTGCTGGGAATGAAGAAGAAAATAAATCACGTAGCACGGAGATGTCCTTTTCTCTAATTTTTTTCTTTTCTACAGACCTAATATTTGCATCCGGGGCTCCTCTTCTTTTCCACACCTTTGAGCTTAGCTTCTCTCCTGTTGCATCTTGTCATAAGAGGCGGGCGGAGGATGGGTTTGGTTATTTTCTATCTGACTTTTATCTTATATATATATTTAAAAATGTGAGGGAATACAGAAAATAAAAAAAAAGATCTTCAACTCCTAAGGTAACGAGCTTCGTGCGAATTGTGTAGAAAGTGATATAAATATCTTGTTTTGGGGGCGGGAAGATAGGGGTGAGTTGAGTAGATTGGAATATACCGCAAATGCCTGGATGCAGAGAGTCTGGGATTTAGACTTTTGCATATATGTACGGAGTATGTATGTGCTTCCGTAGTAAGGAGAAAAGCTCAGAGCAAAAATTTTTAATTCTCTATGGAAACAGACACCGCCAAACCATGGATGAATGAATAATGCTTTCATCTTTCTTTGACTACAGAAATAATACCCTCAACAACAAGCTTCCATCATAGTCTCTCTTTTGCCCTCGTCTCCTATTACGGTTTTTTTTTGCAATATACACACGCACACACGTGTCTTCCATTCCGTCCCCAAGGTGCGAAATATGAATGTGCAAAAGTATGAGTTGAGTGAGTAAAGGTTGGGGGTTAGGATAAAGCGTTTTTTTTAAATCTTTTCTTGACGCAGTGGTGGAGAAAAAAAAAAAAAAAGGCGGGGAGTATGAGGAATAGGAGGAGGGGAATTGTTGATAATCGGTTAACGATTCCGTTACTCATTTCGCTCCTATTAACATCCTTGGAAGAATCTAGACGCTTCGATGATCTTCTCGTCACCGTTCGCAAAGTCCCATCCGACAATCCGCGGGTCCTGTGAACAGCAGATGATCATCCTCGCGTCGAACTGCAGCTTGAATACACGGCCATTCCCACCATGGATCCCAGCGGGATTGTTGGCGATAGGCTGCGGTCCTTGCTGGTGCTGGTGCACTGCCTGTTGTAATTGTTGCTGGACCTGTTGCTGTGCCTGCTGCATTGTCTGAGCCTGAAGCTGTGGTGGGATTTGAAGGGGGAAGGGAAAGAGAGTGACGTTTTGTTGTTGAATAGGGTTATTGTTCGGTGGCTGTGCCGGTGCTTGTGGCTGTACCGGTATTGGTAGCTGTAATTGTTGTTGCTGCAATGGTTGAGGAAATACTTGGTTCTGTTGTGGCTGGTGTAATATAGCGTGATGGGTGGCGGCCAGCGTTAGATACGCTGTTGCGTTCTGGATTGCGTTTGCCTGGTTGTTACCCTGGGCGTGAGTATGGCCCTGATGAGGTTGGGCTTGCTGGCGTGAGGGTCCTTCGGCGGCTCGAAGTGCTGTGTCTTGGCGTAGCCGGTGACGGGCAACCCATCTACCTGCCTCATCTCGTTTCCAGATGATGATTGTCTCATCGTAAGAGCCAGAGACAATTCTACCGAAACCACTACCGCCGCCTCCAGGAGGAAGCTTGGCACCAAAAGCCATGATGTCTTTCGGATTTTTAGATCCTGCGTTCCGAGGTCGATTTCCAAGTTTATGGCTGTGAATGAATTCACTTCCTTCATCTTCTATCAATTTTGACTGGAAGAAACGCATATCAGTCTCTCTTGCTTCCTCCTCATCTTCGTCCTCACCCCCTGGGAGGTCTCCGAATCCGGCTTGCACGGTACGCACTAGATTTGCATGGCCAGCGAGACATGCGACCTCGGCCCCAGTCACCTTGTCAAAGATCCTAACGGTGTTGTCGCTACTGCCGCTGACGATCCTTCGCCCATCAAACTGAATACACGCAATGCCTTTTGTATGACCCTGAACTGTTTGTACGCAATTCCCACTTTTGAGACTCCAAACTTTTATAGTTCTATCTCCGGAGGCAGAAACGATTTCATCTCCAAAAAGCTGGATAGCGTTGACGGCGGCACTATGGCCGGCGAGTGTCTTCAAGAGAACATACGGGGGAAGCGTAAGTTGCCTCTTGGGTACTCGAGGTTGCGCTGTGAGAGACGGATACCCATTCATCGGAATGTTAAAGTTAGGAGGTGGATTTATGTCGCCTGGGTAGTTTTCGTCCCCTGGTTCCACTTCGGTTCGACTCCATACTTTGATAGTCCTATCCTTCGAGCAAGTGACTAAGAACCTCTTGTCAAAACGGAGATTCAGGACCGATTCCTTGTGAGCCCTCTCCATTTTCTTGATGATCTCCCCAGTTGAAAATCTCCAGATAATTACGCTGGTGTCACTGCTCCCAGAAATAATAACATCCTGATCTTTGCTTTCATCAAACTGAAGACATAACACTGATGCTGTGTGACCTTCCAAGGGCTTCCTGACTAGTCTCCGGGTGTTCAGGTCCCAGATGCGAAGCGTCTTATCCCTGCTTCCGCTGACCAAATAATTTCTAGAGTATTGGACTGTGTATATGCACTCACTGTGTGCCTCATCGTCGTGATCTGGGTGTGGCAGTTGAAAGTTGATGTATCGACCGTTATCCCAATTATCCTCCAATTTTTTACGTTGCTTATAGAGGTGATGCCAATTCATTCTCGGCAGTCCGAATGCTAAGGGGGTTATAAGAGAAGGCTTGATTTGAAGAGGATCAATAGATGCACCTCCGTCAGAAATGATGCTAGCGAAGGACGACCTGGGAACTATTTCTCGGCTGGATGCCGGCGGAGAAGGGTACATTTCATCTTCGTCAACTGAAGTGGCGTTGAAAGATGTGCTGGGGTTGTTGAAGATACTAGGGACGATTGGAGGAGACTGCGACGAAGGCGCCGATGTGTGGTAGTTCACATCCTGCATCTCGTCATTGTCGTTGATGCTTATCTTGATATCATTCATCGTGGGGTTGTCGTCGGCTTCGACAGTGTCGTGTTGCTGATTCCACCCATGTGGTTCTTCATTCGCAGCCCGACCAAATGTAGAGCCAGAGAGCGCACCCGTACGCGCCCTGACCTTACGCCTCCGTTGGTCTTCCTCCTCCGCGTCCTCCCGTTTCACCTTCGATCTTCTGTCATCTGGCTTCACTGCATACTGCCCCCTCAGCTCATCTTGAAACCTCGTCACCTCCTGTGCCTCTATGCCCCAGCCTTGACTCCGATAGAGCTGTTTCCATAATCGAGGATCAAGAACTCGTTCTCTCCAGAAGTGCGACGTCGTCGACGCATTGAGCAACGACCGAGACGGGAGGTACGAAAAAATATGGAATATGAGTTCGGGTGGAAGGTAGGATACAGGATCGATGTGGAGCAGAGGCCTCAGGCGCTCGACCACTGTAGAAATATCAGATGTTCGTAGGGAGCGAAGGATTGTATAAGCAAGCTCTGCGGGCAAGGCTCTAGTTAGTTACGCATATTAGGAATACAGATGTGAGATGAGTCCACTTGCCGCTCCTGTCTGAATCTGGCAAACTCCTGATCCAGTGCGGTAACTTCGACGTGAACAGCTCTCTCTGAGCAGTCGAATTTGGCACAGTCGCGTCTGTTCTGAGCGCTGCATCACTGCCGGCCTGGCTCCTTGTTTCTTCTGAATAACCTTCATCTAATTTGTAAGAGCATTGCGAGACTGGATGTGAAAGGAAGGATTGCGGTGGATCCTGTGTTGGAGGAACGGATTCCGGCTTGGTGTTAGGAGCGTTGGTGGTTGACATCATGTGAAGCGTGAGACTGGTAGTGAGAAAAAGAGGCCACCGGCTTCTCCTGTCGCCGTTGTCTCTCTTAGGCTGATGTTACGTTGACGTTGGCGTTTGGCTGTGAGTGAGATAGGTACTCTTGGCACGGTTTAGGCGGTTAACTGAGCGACGCAGGGAGAAGAATCAACTTCTCAGATTACATAACCAATTGAACGTTGCTGGCGTCGGCAGTTGGGGTGGGGGAAAATCGAGATGTTGTGTGCTGAGTGAAACAGGCTTCTATGCAGGTGGAACGCTGCAATAATGCAGACGATTGAATGATACGGTGCAAAGGAACTCGGAACAGTCACGGGAAAGCATTCGCCTTGGAATGCAGGATCAAGCTGCTCAGGATCAAGCTGCTCAGGATCAAGCTGCTGCTACTTGCAGGATCAAGCTGCTGCTACTCTTACTCGGAGTATTCTCTTCGAATAGGATAGGACTCTTGCTTACTGCGGGAGAGTCCTGAGGGTAGAACACGTAAGCTGATTGGCTACCACGAGCTTCCGTCCCCACGAAAAGAGCAAAGGGAGGCAAAGAAATGAAGAGATGACGGTTCGCTCGGTCGTGTCTGTGGTCTATCAGCATAATACGGCCTGTGTGCTCTGTGGTTTGTTCTCTACCTGGTCTGTTCTCAATTATTTGTTCCTTGGCTGTCATCACCATCACGGTCGCGGTCGCGGTCGAACCATCACCCTGGCACTCGAAGTCCTTCCCACAACTAGCCCTACATGCCCCACACCTAGCCGCCAACCGAAACGGCCGTCACCAACTTTCGAACCGCAACCATCTCCTTATTCTATTTCCAATTCCTATCCCTCCTACCCACCTCCTAGTCCTTCCCACCTCCCGCATGCCTTTGTCGTTCCATTGCACAAAGCGCCTTCCGTGCAATACCTCTTTGTTAAGCACGATCAGGACCGTGGCCAGCTGCTACCCGGTTTAACTTCGGTCGCGTCGGTCAAGACAATTTAGCGTAACCGCCCACCCCTCGATATCACTATCGCTTTTCGAAAAGCGCGGCAGCAGTCCGCAATAGATATGATGACCGTCGAGTTCCCTCATACGCTTTCGAGGACTCATACGGCTCCATCAACGGTCCACACTCGTTCAATGAATGGCGCAGCACCAAATCCTCTAGCTCATCGGTCCCACTCAGGCACAGGAGGATCGCACAATTCTTCCGGGATGACACATCTCTCAACCAACGGCTCACAGCAACTCAATGGCGGTTCGTCAACTTCACCTGTACCATTAGGCAATGGCCGTGTTGTGGCCTCGGATAATATCGTCAACCAGCTGGCCGATTCCTCCAAATCTCTGTATCAGATTTGCTTGAGCCTCCAACAGCGGCTGAGTGAGGTTCCAGGATTTGAAGAGCACCTGAAAGAGAACAACTATGATGATGGGTACTCGGAGGATGATACAGATCCGGTCAATTCAATGTGGAGATGTTTGAGAAGGGGATATCCTCTGATGACCATCTATAATGCTTTGAACCCGGCGCAGCGATTGGAAATCGACGAGTCAAAAGTAACGCCGGCCAACAGACCAAAGAAGGCATCGTTCCTGTTCGTGAACGCGTGTCTGAAAGATCTTAACTTCCCACCGGACGAGTGTTTTGTCATCACGGACCTCTTCGGGGACGATACGACTGGCTTCGTGAAGGTGAGTAGTTCCTCTGATACCTGAGTTGTTAGAATTTTATTTGTTTCCACTCCCCTCTGTTCATTCCTGATGGTCAGCCGGGTTTGAGTTTATACGGAACTGTCGTTGATTGGTTTCCTGTAGGTGACGAAAGTTGTCGGCCGGGTGCTTGACATGTTGAAAGAACGAAATCTTCTTCAGACAACGGTGGTCTACGACAGCGACACGGAAACTATAACCGATAAAAGCCAAAAGCGGACTTATAGAGATCACGTCGTTGCTGAGCTTGTGGACACTGAACGTAAATATGTTCAGGACTTGGAAGTTCTTCAGCAATTCAAGAAACTTGTCCAAGAGACAGGCGCTGTTGCTGGCGATGTCATATTCACCATCTTTATGAACCTCAATGCACTGCTAGATTTTCAGCGACGATTTCTCATCCGGGTGGAAACAACGAACACTCAACCGGAGGACATGCAACAATGGGGTCAGCTCTTTGTGACGTACGAAGAGTCGTTCATAGTATACGAGCCTTATATCGCCAACCAGCACAAGTGCACAGCGACTGCAGAGCAGGAATTCGAAAACTTGAGATCAGTGGGCCACCCCATTACGGTTGATTGGACAACCTTTAGTGGTTTCTTGTTGAAGCCTGTTCAACGCCTGACAAAATATCCGTTATTACTAAAGGTAGGCTACCCCCATCTCTGTGGCTTGCCATCCTTAAAGTGAAAGCTGATCGAGCCTAGGACTTGAGAGATAAATGTAACGCGTCCCCTGGACAACAAAGCGACCTCCACGCCGGCTATCTAGCTTCCCAGCGAGTTCTGGAGCGTGCAAATGACGCAGTCGACAAAGTAGTACGCAATGAAGCCGTAGAAGACCTGGCCATACGAGTAGAGGACTGGAAGGGCCACAGAATTGAGCAATTTGGGGAACTCTTACTCTATGGGACATTCACAGTTGTCAAAGGCGACGGTCGCAATGACGTTGAAAGAGAGGTTGGTATAGACGTTCAGTTTGAAGATGACGACAAGACACTCCACCGTTTCAATGAGACGAAAGGCGCTCTTGAGTTGGCAGCAGACCTCAAGCGTTCCCGCCTGAGCACTGGCAGCCCTTCAAATATCTCAAAAGACCTTCCCAAGAGAAAGCCGGAGCCGCTCAAGCTGCGACCGTCTTTAGAGGAAGGGTCTGAGGGTGATTCTAAAACCCCTCGGTCTTTTAAGTCTCTTTTTCTACGTACACCAAGATCAGCAGGTTTAAAGACGCCGTCAACTCCCTCGACGAACTCTGTTTCGCAGTCGCACAGTCACCCGAGAGATCTGAATGATTCTCAAGTCAGCTCTAATGAAGGTGAGGGTAGTGGTGGGGCTCATGCCTTAGCACCTAGTTCCCCGAGCCGGAAGAGCAAAGTTGACCATAAGCATGGATTACTAGAAGCTTACAACTTTCACTATGAGATGAACGGGTTTTTCTCAGATCAGACTGTTTGTCTCGAGACTGAGTCAAAATCAACTCTCTATAACCCCATTACCAAGAGAAGTCTCCTAGAAGAGAAATATGCTGACGAGATGCGTTTAAAACGCTGGGATACTCTCCAGTATAAAATCTATCTGTTCGAACGCATCCTTCTTTGTTGTAAAGAACACAACCCGAATAAGCAGAAAAACAAGGTAATGAGCATGAATAAACCGGCCGCGGATAAAAAAGGAAAGCCAAAATTGCAGTTGAAGGGAAGAATATTTATGCAAAACGTTACGGATACTCTGTGCTTACAGAAACCAGGTAAGGACCTATCTAACGAAGTTGCGCCTAATTATCTTGAAGCTGAGCCATATATAGGTTCGTACACTGTGCAAATATGGTGGAAGGGTGACCCCGGCGTTGAAAATTTCATTATCCGATTTCAGAGCGAGGAGACTATGAGGAAATGGTACAACATGGTTGACAAGCAGAATAAGCTCTTTCAAGAAGCGGAAAGGAGAGGTGGTGGTAGAGCGAGTGGCGGGAGTAAGACTTCAGATACCGAGTTTGCGTGGGTCAAGAATCAGGGGGCACAGATCGAGAACCCTTATCAACAGGCAGATGACGCAGATGACGACGATGATGAAACGCTATACGGGTTGCATGATCATACTATTTATACTCCTCAGTCCGAATTTTCGATAAGCAGGAACGCTTCAAGCACTAGTCTACGCTCTCGATCTGCTACTGGTGACAGTGGGCCTCCAATGACTCAAGTCAATTATCCTCTAGGGACCAACAGGGTGCCACCTCCAAGATTTCCTATGCTCAATGCCGTCCCACCTCCAGCTCTAACGTTATCTACACAAGTGCAGAACAACGCTGCATCTCCTGTTGACCGAACGATGGGCGGAAACTCGTACTTTTCTCCGGTTGCCGAATCTCCATCATCTTCACGTACGAGTTCTTCTTCGGGTATGTATCCGTTCCCTCGCCAAGCAACACCAAATGGCAGTTTCCATGAAGATCACAACCGGTTTACTGCACCCGCGATGGGTCGTACTGCTTCGAGAGATGGGCAATCCGTGAGCCCCGTCTATCAGACGAATTCTCGCACTATACAGAGGCCTTCCCTTCCAGCCATGGCTCCTCAACCTCCAGGGCAACCTCCAATAACGCAGAATCGCCTTCGCTCTGCAAGTAGTCCGGATATACATAATTCATCCGGCCAGCCTCGTCGTGGCCTCCCTAGCGGGCCAAGCCCACACCCTCCGGTTCCGCCATTCCCGTCTCATATCGCCTATGGAGGTGCTGGGATCAACCGAAGCCAGAACAACTCTCCTACGGCTCCACCAAATGTATTGCCAATCAGAGCAGCAACCCAGTCACCGGGGGCTCAGCGCGATAGACTTGCTCAACAAATGAATCATTACCCAAGTGCATATGGGCAGGAATCACAGAAATCGCCTAGGAATGTACCGCTGCCATTGCAACCAATGTCGACTCAGGCGGTGCATAACCGTGAGATCTCCCCCCCCCTTGCTTCGGCAACTCTAGCCAACGACCAGTCCAATGCTGCAGTCCAGCTCAAGGTGAAAGTTACCTTCCTTGATAATTACGTCACACTGGTTGTGAGCTCGAACATTAAATACCAATCATTGGCGAACCGTATTGATCATAAGCTCGCTAGATCTACGACTTTGTCTATTGGTAGCGGAACACTTCGGTTACGATATAAGGATGAGGACGGTGATTTCGTCACCATCCATTCCGACGACGATATCCAGATGGCTATTGCTGATTGGAGGGAGCAACAAAATGGGAACGCGGTCTCTCCCGGGATGGCCGAAATCCAACTTTATTGTCAGACCATAGAGAGTTAGGACCTATTGTCACTATTGTCACGTTTGCTGTTTATCTGGGCGAATTCTGCAATCGTTCAAGACTTCTACACCTCTGTTCTTCCAGCACCTCGCATCTTGGCGTCCAGGCGATGTTATGTCCATCGCTCTTATTTAACGACCATGATGACCCTGCTTCTCGGCGTGGTGCGGCGTGCAATTATTTCTGTTCATCAGTGGAGTCGGGGCGAATCTCAAGATGTTGTCACCTTTGCATCAGGACAGTGGGGTTCCCGTCGACTTTTCTACACCAATCTATATTTACCTTTTCTTTCGCTTGGGGAGATTGTTTGTGGCCTTCATGTCTCTCGTTCTCTTCACACATTCACAAGAGAGTTCGTGTAGGTGGGAAGCTTCTTCATTGAGTATGAATGACAGGAAATGAAACTATCGAACGATTAGATCCTTCATGCCTATCATGTTCGTCATGCCCTTGAAGGGGGAAAATGCAGGTGGTACATGTCAGCACAACGTTGGCGTAGATAGATAGAATCCTAGAGTGGAGATGACTGGAAATTAGTTATTTCTTCGAATTGACTTAGTATTACTGTTCTACGTACTTCCATGCAAAGTCAAAGTCCTTGAACGTTGATATGTCTCAGAATTCTGGTGACTTCGGCACGCTCATACTCCGTACATACTTTAGCGACATCGCAAACCCGAATATCAGACCAGCGGCAGCAATGAAACAACAATGCATGTACGCCTCTCCAACATCTTCTACTCTACGACCTTCTCACTTATCTCTTTTGTGCTCCTCATCCTCCTCCTCGTCACACCAGCAGACTTAATCCGCCAAGACATTAATGATAGCCATGTCTACAATCTTGCTGCGATCGCAGGGACCTACCTTCTCACGAGCGTGCTTGCGCTGCTCATCTACTCTACTAGGCTCTATACAAGCCGGTCAGTGTTGGCGGGGATCCCGAAGAGCTGGATGCCGATTGAGACTGGAGATGTGCGGACGAGCATTAAGAAGATGATTGAGGAGGGGCTGAGCAGGAGTGCCGTTGTAGCGAGGGATGCGAAACCGAGAGACTTAGGGGTGGTGATGGGGGAGGAGAGAGTGAGTGCTGGTCGTGGAAATCCTGTGGGTGTTGTTCCGGATGGAGACGTTGCGTTGCAGGACGAACAGCAGGAAACAACAGTATCAGTCCCTCCCGTCTGGGGCCACATCGCGCATCCAGGCCATTCTTCGCCCTCCTCCCCTGATCTTCCAAACCTCCACTACCTCACGGTAATCCTCGAACTCCCCCACCTCATCGAGGCCAAGGCTGTCTCCCTCGCGCCTCCCGCTCCCCACCACACACCAACTAGCACGACCCACCCGCCCTCCACCCACGCCCTCACCGTCCTCCAACGCCCCTCCACAATGGGCCTCCATGAATATATCAACCACCTTACTACCCTTAGCCTGATTCAACCCCCGACCCTGGCCAAGGACTTCCTGGTGCGTTACGAGCGAGCAAGGTTCTCGGGGTTTGAGTTAACAGAGGAGGAGTTTCGGGCGTTGGTAGGGTTATTTGCAGAGGTTTTGAAGGGTATGACGGGAGGGGATTTGGTGAGGGAACTGGGTGGGGTGGAAGGGGGAGATGGGGCAGCAAGTTTTACCTCAGTGACATCGTCATCAGGGGGGTCGTTTGAGTCGTTTGGTGAGAGTAGTAGCGGACAAGGCTCTCACCGCGCCTCTTCTTTGAACATTCCACGCCGACGACGCATGGGGGCCGATGCCGCTGCCGTCCTTGCTGCTATATCTCCTCAAAAACAGCAACAACAGAAAGACCAGCCTCCACACACACCTCCACCTCCACAAACCAGCCGTTCTAAATCCTCCCAATCCCTAGGCCTCCACATGTCCTTCTCATCCTCATCCTCATCCTCCATCGTCAGCGAAAAGAAACCCCACAATCACCATCATCACCACCACTACCACCCTCCCGTGGTCCCGCCTCTCTTTAAAGCAGCATCCCAACAACTGCAGAAGAAGCAGCAGCAAGGCAATAGTAGTAGTAGCACCGACATATCAACAGCAGCGAACCCTCTCCGTCTGTCTAATACATGGTCGACGCTTGAGACGCCCGGAGGAGGTTTATGGGTTGGCCCGCCGCCCTCGGAACGACAGATGGATCCAGGGGGAAAGTTTGGGTAGTGATTGTCTGATTTACTATTATTCTTTTCATACGCGTGGGGATTGGGTTGAGTGTGTTTTTACTTTCTTTTTCAGTGTCGGCGTTGGATAGTTAGCTTTCTTGGAGGGCGTTCTTTCAAAGATCAAGACAGCAAGAAATGCAAGTATAGCATCGGTCTGGGAGTTTGTTTCCTATTCATGCTTTCTTTAACGAATACCCATATTCATGTAATGCACTTCATGCGCCCTCCACCACTGATAGGCAATCCCGTACCAGTTTCTCTTGTCCAGTTACGAAGAGCCAGACTTCTTTAGAGGTTGATCCAGTTTGTTTGAGACGATGATGAAGAAGGGAAAAAAAGTAATGGAATCCAACTGTAACCCAGACAAGCAAGTCACAAAGCTGCCTCTTAAGGGTTTCTCAACCTAGCCGATCAGCTCCACATCTTTTTCGAAAAATGTTTATTCATGTGCTGGTGGCTACTGCGTATTTCTCTAGGCAACTCCTTTCACCAAGGGGCTAGTTATTTCATTCACAAAGTTCAGTTCTACATAATGATCTGGATAGAACGGAACCTCTTCTACTTGAGATAGCTAAGCTACATACATGAATGGAGATATAAACAGGGGAAAACCATGTAATACGTTATGGGCGTCGCATAAATTCATTACATAGGGGTATCAGGAGGCATTATCGCCGACTCATTCATATTTCCAGCAAATACCTTTCTAGATTTCGAATCTCCTCCCTTGGAAAGCGCTTCCTTTCCTTTAGCTTGTTGTCTCCTCGCAGGCGCCGGCCCAGCCACGAAATGTAACACCCAATCTCTCACTCGCCTTGTCTTCCTCGTCTGCGGATGTTCCAGGGCGCTTTCGTTGCCGTCTTTGGTTTTCAAATCTACCGGACGGTAGACGCAGGGGGCCTCTCGGTTATCGTCATCACCATCATCAAGGGAAATGACGGGAGTTCTGTAGAGAAGGTAGATGCGTGCGAGGTCCATCCGGAGGAGCTGCCCATAGACCTGCCCGCGGAAGGAAGAGAGTGCGACGTTGCGTGCGAGGATGATGTCTTGTGGCCGAAGTTTGCTTAGCATGTTGCGGAGATCTTCGTCACGTCTCTGCTGCTGCCTATAACCCGTATTCTTAGGCCGTAGCCAGAAGTTGATGCCGAAGCCAGACCTCGTCTCATCGCCGACGAGTATCTCGACAATTTCCATCTCGATCCCAGCGCCGCGACGGGTCTTGATGAGACGCGGGGGTTTGATCTCGAGAATGCCGACGATCAGGTTCACGGCCATCGTTTGGGGAGAGATGGAGTGCAGGTAGGCTGCATTGGGGATATCTTCTAGATTGTGGATATGTGCAGCCTTTGCGAGTGGGGGAAGGTCGACCACAGCCGGCCTTTGTAGCTGTGATGATGCGGTGCTGATGAAGCTTGTGTCGCAGTCAAAGCTGCTGCTGCTGAAGCTGCTGGACGCAACAGTAAGGATGGAGTTCTCGATAGGCTCCTCCCTGGGAGCGATCGCAACAGGTGCCTGTTTAGGCACCGACGGGCTCTCGGAAGATGGAAGAGCCTCGTGAAGAGCAAAGGAATGTTCGTAGAACTGTGAAAGGACCTCATCTTCTGTTTGGGTTTGCGGTGCATCATCTTGACCACCTTGCCTTTGGCTTTCATCGAACGATAGATCACTAGCACTAAAGAATGAGGCTTCCTCTTCGTTTCCTCTTGGTACGCGGAATGACACCCGTTGATGTTCCAAGCGTATATCATCCAGCCCCACCGGACTGGCCTGTGTGAGGCCCGTTTCTAGGTGCTGACGTACTAGAGGAAGAAGTCGCCAGTTGGGCAAGCTATCTCTGGGATCCCGGCTCCCCGCCGCTAGCTGCTCTCCCGTTGCAGAAGCAAGGCCATTGATATATCTTGTTAACTGGGGAGTGAACTCGGTGGTCAAATTGGAATCTCCCCAGCCTAAAGATGCCGCTTCTGGAGCTCCCGTTAGGAAGATATACTTGGATGCCGGGACTGGAGCAGCCATCATGTGCTCTCATCTCTAAACATGAGACGTCACCGGCGATGTGTGTCGCAGGGATTGCGGACCAAGACTGGGGACAAGGGAACGACCACCGAGGCAATCAGTCAACGGGCATAACCTCTTCTAAACGCCGATACCTGAAGGGAATTCACAGGTCATTGCCTGCTCCTCAAACAGTCAGTCCGACATTCGCATATTGCATTGCGGCCGATATACCGTGGTTTGTGTATGGGAATATCTGATTGATACTGACTACGCACGCATGAGCCGAGATACCGGCATTGCAGTTGCTATATGGCTGCACTTGCCACTCTGAATTCTCTGAATGCTTTGGGTGTTACTGTGTAGTTAAGCGCGGGGGAAACTCATTCCCGCCCGGAGCGGATCTGATAATAAGGAACCCCACTCAGAAAATGTTCAAGGCTATCATTTCGCGCAGTCAGTCGCTCTTCTCGACCCCTTCGTCCTCCACCACCAACCTCCTCAGTGCGGTCAGTGAAGTTACCACAGCAAAAGATGCAAAGACTCTTTTTCCAGTCGTAAATCCTGCCGTAGACGGCGAGGACTGCGACAGGGATTGCGCGAGTTGTACCATTCGGTATCCTGCCAAGTTCAGCATCAATGAAGACGACCAGCTATACGGCCATGTGAAGGGCTGGTCGGTGCATTTACTGGTGGCTACTGGGAAAAGCGACTGGGTGAGAGATGTAGCAGAAGAAAAAGGCAGTGTGATGGAGGGATTAAGAAAGTGCAATGTGAAGCCAGAGAATGGGGTACGTTTCAATCTTCGAGAACACAACTCTTTTCAGTCTCAACGCAAAGCCATTTCTACCCTTCCTAGGCGATTATATACACTCGGTTGACTGATATTATTGCTCCAGAGACTCATGGTCTCTGCCTCGAACATGCCACCGCCTTCTGAGTACTACCTCGCAGAAGAAGGTAGCCAACCTACGACTGTGCTCGTTCTTCCTTCATTCACATTCGTAGACCTAGTTACTCCTGACGATATCCCAGAACTGATCCATCGGTTTGTCGATGCCGGCCCGACCGCAACCACTCCTCTCACAAGTGTCTCATTACCAGCTACCGTTGAGCGAAACGGTGGCAGAAGCGGCAGAAGCGGCAGCGAAAGTCCTCAAGTGAATAGTGAAGCGCCATCAACACCACAAGCTAAGCCCACCGAATACTACGGAGAGCCACCTTATCCCAGCCTTCTTATCGATTCCCTTCCTGCACTTTTCCTGTCCAATCGAAAACTCTCCTCGCGCCCCTGCGCCCATGCCTACCTAATCCTCCTTTGCTCCCAAAAAACCCGCGATGCTCGCTGCGGGCAATCTGCGCCTCTACTCCGCCGCGAGCTCGAGCGGCAACTCCGACCACTAGGGCTCTACCGCGACCTCGACGACGAGAGGCCTGGAGGCGTTGGCATTTATTTTATATCGCATATCGGAGGGCATAAGTACAGCGCCAACGTGATGGTCTACCGGAAGGAGGAGGGCCAAGCTATATGGTTAGCGAGAATTAAGCCAGAGCATATCGAAGGGATTGTTAAGTATACGGTTCTGCAGGGGAAGGTCGTGCATCCAGATCAACAGCTTCGAGGTGGATTTGATCGACGACAGCGTTTGATTAGTTGGTAGTGTGCTTTGAACGAAACTGGGATTGGGGGGATCTCCAGCGAGGAGGGCCCCAGATCGGCAGCGAGGGTTGGGAGATATCCGTGGGCGAGTGGGGAGGCTCTTGGGTATGGTGGTTTCCTCATGATTTAGACTGCACGGGATGCAGCATGTGGATGCTTGCATGTAATAAATCTGTTGTGAAGGAGGTATTAGGAGTCGAATAAAAGGAATGATTACTGGCTTCATGGAATATATTCCGATTCAAGGCTACGGGCTTGGCTCATGCTTCTTTCTCCAAGCAAAAGCACGCATCCCTACGTTGTAGAACCATTCGGCGTGAGACGTTGGATGCACGTCGCGCCGGTCAACGGATTCCCGTGGCACAGTGCAGCTACCCGTACTTGCTGCCTGGCCCGCCATCTCAGCAGTCTGACGTACAGTGTGATTTGTTACTTTCTGCGCGATACCGATAGCTTAAATCTTGACGATTTCTCCGAGCTACCGACGCCGACTTGCTTCCCACACCGTTGGTGCCACCCGCAGTTGATGCATGTCGCACAAGCTGCATATCATGCCCATATCCCCGTCGTCCTCAACAAAATATCGTTCGGAAGACTGTCCCTTGGACTTTGAATTCTGATCCGCCGAAGACAGGCCCGGCCTGGCCGGTTGTGGGAGATCTGTGTGCATCTACTCATCCGCAACTTAAGGCTCTTCTACCCCCCCATACGCCACCCGCGACAACAGGCTTTTCTGGTGTGCACACGAACATCTACCAAAATCGAACGAGAAAGTTCCTCCTCACCGAAAGCCATACGCAACTACATACACAAATAGGAACTAGAGGCCAGAGTAGAGCAAATATGGCGAGGACGAAGGAGTTTGCGCCCATGACCAATTGGGTCTATGATCTGATGCTATGGACATTCTCCATCCTAGTGGATCTCTTCTTTCGGGAGGTTCACCCTCGTGGATCATGGAAGGTGCCTCGAAGGGGCCCCGTTATCTTCGTTGCAGCGCCTCATGCCAATCAGGTAATACTAGTTGCCTTTCCCGCGTATCCCTCCTTATCGAATATTAGCTGATAATGGTAGTTTGTGGACCCGCTGATTCTCATGCGCGTCATTCGTCTTGAGGCCCACCGTCGCATTTCCTTCCTCATCGCCGAAAAGTCTATGCGCCGTAGATTCATAGGGTTTATCGCTCGTAGTGCTGGCGCTGTCCCTGTGTCTCGTGCAATGGACATGACGAAACAGGCAACTGGAAAGATATACCTCCCGGACCCCGTGAATGATCCGACTTTGGTTAGGGGCGTTGGGACGAAATTTGATAGTCCTGAGGTACAAGTTGGTGGATTGCTGGTCCTGCCATCCGTGGCTGGTTCGTCTGCAAGCGCCGAGGTCTTGGAGGCCCATGGCCCGGAAGAGATACGCTTGAAGAAGCCGTTCACCGGTGCGGCTGCCATGAAGCAGTTGACCGGCCGATTTGATGTTAACGAAGGCGGACATCTTAATGAAGACGGGGGACAGGCTATTGCCGAAGGGTTTGGGGGAACCAGCTTTAAGACTGCACCAAAGGTGGACCAAACGCAAGTTTATGATGCAGTGTTTGACAGGCTCAACCGTGGCGGGTGCGTCGGGATATTTCCAGAGGGTGGGAGCCACGACAGGACCGAGCTCCTTCCACTCAAAGGTAACATTCTTATTTTTTTGCTTCCGTTCATATCGGTCATGTTTCTGACATATCATAAAAGCTGGCGTTGCAATTATGGCTCTAGGGGCGCTGGCAGCAAACCCCGACTGTGGCTTGAAAATTGTCCCGTGCGGTATGAACTACTTCCACGCACACAAGTTCAGATCTCGTGCTGTGGTTGAGTTCGGCACACCCGTTGAGGTTCCTGGTGAATTGGTTGAGCTGTACAAGAAGGGAGAAAAGCGGGAGGCGGTTAGGTCACTCCTAGAGATTATCTACCAAGCTCTTGTGTCGGTCACAGTTACCTGCCCCGACTATGATACCCTGATGGTTTGTATCCCTCCTCCTTAGGCTACATTATGTCGGGATTCTAATGATTGTGTAGTTGATCCAAGCAGTTCGACGTTTGTACAAACCGACTCATAAGAAACTACCCCTACCGATGGTGGTGGAGCTTAACAGACGCCTTGTCAAGGGATACACGAAATACAGAGACGACCCACGCATTATCAACCTGAAGAAATCTGTAGCAGACTACAACAAGCAACTTAACCATCTTGGTCTCCGCGACCACCAAGTGGAATATGTAAGGCTCTCGATCCCGAAAGTCCTTTTCACGCTCTTCTATAGACTCGGAAAGCTAGCCGTCATGGCAATTGGAACTCTACCGGGACTTGTTCTCTTTGCGCCGGTCTTCATCGCAACTAAGACTATCTCCATCAGAAAATCTAGAGAAGCATTGGCTGCCTCGTCCGTGAAAATTCAGGGGCGAGACGTCATGGCCACCTGGAAATTACTGGTGGCTCTTGCCCTAGCCCCTATCCTCTACGCCTTCTACACTGGCCTCCTAACCTGGTGGACCTACCACAACCGCGTGCAAGGACTGATCCCTGAGTGGGTGCCGATCTCCGCCGTTATCGTAACCAGTATGATATTCTTCCCCTCTATCACCTTCGCGGCCCTACGTTTCGGAGAAACTGGCATGGACATCATCAAATCCCTCCGTCCGCTTGTGCTCTCCCTCAACCCCACATCCGCAAACACCCTCGTCAAGCTCCGCGAGAAGCGCCAACGACTCTCCTACGAAGTCACCGAGGTCATCAACACCCTTGGCCCAGACGTGTTCCCAGACTTTGACTCCGCCCGCATCGTCGCTGACCCCTTCCGCGAAGGCGTTGGCATCTGCCCACAGCTCTCACTTAGCCCCCCACGCACCTCCCACCGCGACAGCGAACTCTCCTCCAACGACGACGGCCTCACATCCCCCACCCGCACCTCCGCCGGGCATCTCCCGCGCAACGAATCCTTCGGCAACCTCGGCAGCATCGGCCTCTTCGCCACGCGCCCACCTTCCCGTTCCCGCAGCCGGAGCAGTTCCTCGGGTGGCTTAGCGGGCTCAGACGGGTTCCCGATTAAGGGATTCAGCACGATGATGAATTCGAAGGAGGGGTTTGATGAGGTTAGCAAGCGGATTCGAGGGGCGATGGCGGAGAGGGGGAAGGAGAGGTCCAGGAGGAGGAGTGGTGCTGCGGAGACGGATGGGGAGTGGGAGTCTTCGGGGGAGAGCGAGCCTACCACGCCGCATGAGGGGAAGAAGGACATGTAACTGAGAGAAAGTCGACTAGCTGGTTCGCAGAAGTTAGCATTTTCTCCTTCTCTTTTCTTTTGTATCCCTTCTCCGCATTTCTTTTCGTTTTTCCTTGGGGGTGGGTAGTAGCAACCCCCTTTTTTCTCTAACTCTGAAGTGAATGAAACGCGGCGTTTTTGTTTTCCGGGGGCGTGTAACAAAAAAAAAATGAGCTTTGGGAGCCTATTGTAACTCTTATTCTCTCTTTGCATTTGTCTTTTTCTTTTCGTTGAATCTCGGGTTTGATTTTAAATGATAAGAGGGAGAGAGGGAGGAAGGCTGGACAATCGAATTTGAAAGGAAGTGAGCAAACTCATGCGGATTCATATGAGGCACCGAGTTAGCTTAAGAAATCTAGGTTTTCAAGTCCGTACCACTCACCCACTCATCAATACAATGAACCTGCCCTCATCTATTCACCTAGAAGAAAAATGTAGCCCAGCAAAGAAAGCCCCCCCGCCATCTGAACCAAACTAAATCCATAGACCTCCCTCCAGAAAAGATAAATATAAATATCACTTATGCTACCTACTAGTAATTCATGTTTCGTTCACGTTCATATGTATGTGTATAAGGATTGGATAGATAGACAGATAGATGTAATATTTACCCATCCACCACGATTTTGAATTTTTATTATCTCCTCCCGCCCTCGTGGCGCCCCTGTGTCCTTGGTGATATATGGGTAGCTGATTAGCCGCCATAGCTGGTCGGGCTACCATACCGGATCCTGCCTGGCAAGCTAGCAGTAACCCTAGCGTCATGACGAGTTTGCTTAGTCAGAAGCCATTCAATGGCTTCTGCCCATAGGCCCTTAGTCACTTTCGGACATGCACTGCACACTCCGTCTCGACGGCTCAGAACACGGCGAGCTGAGTCTATAACCCTATTACGACTCTCTAGGCAGCAGCGAGTTCAGGGTTATCTTGAAAATTCTTATGCCATTACATCCACTTACCACGACGGTACTCTCAAGATATGCATCAACTCAAGAGATGGTCAGCGATACGTGACCATGAAATATTTCGACAAGGTGTTACATATTATCGAATTGGGCAAAGGAGCAGAGAGGCAATCAGGCGGGCAAACGAGAGAGTGGATGAACGTCGTGCCTATACAACTACTCAGACATCTGGCTTCGTCGGGTGAGCCGTCGGTGGAATCCGGACAAACATAAATATTATTCCGACGCAATTTATCCCAACAATCCGAGAGAGTGCCATGGGCGCTTCTTCGAGGACGAATGTCTCTGCAGAGTCTAAAGTAGAGTGTAGGAAAGTAAGTCTCCGCGAAAAACACCTCATAAGAGGAGTTTCACTTCCTGTCAACCAGAAAAGGACCCCGGCTCGAATCTGCTTAACGGAAAAAGTTTTTGTTTATTTATTTATTCCTCAGCAAAAGGAAGAAGCCTATGTAACTGAATATATCGGTGGGAAAGCATGTTACATTTATTTTGCTCAAAAGAAAACAGTCATATCGATACCACCACCGAAACTCAACGCTCGATCCAAGTTCAGCTCATCTCCCCACATTTAAGATTACTTCACATCAAATCTTCTAGCAGTCATATCAGAGGTAAACAGTCTTGCTATCCGCTTTGGGCACCTTGGCTTTCTCCGAGTTCTCTGCCTTGAGCTCGTACATCACAGTGGCAACAGGCATACCACCAAGCTCTTTGTTCTGTCGCTTGGTCAGAGAAATCTCGAGCCTCAAAGGACGCTTCAGTTGGCCGGAGAATCCAGCTCCACCCAATATATCAAGATTCGATCTCTTGATACCAGCGAGCACTGCAATCATGCCAAATTCACCGCTTAGTGGCAAAGACAAAATCGACTTTATCAAGAATGCCACGACAGTAAGCACAGGCTGTATCGCCAGACAGAGAAACAACATCGGCACAGCGTCGAGTGTCTGTCTAGTCGAGAGGATCTGCTCGTCGATGCCGGTATAATTGTACCCCGGAATGCTGTTCGCAGCAATCATGTACACTCCACGAGCCCAATAGGAGGTCGCAGTCGTCACAGCGTAAGTTGGCATTAGCCAAGGTGAGTTGGCTCGCTGGACAACAAACGGCCAAAAGATATGAGGAAGATTGGGGCCAGCTGTGACTGCGAGGGGGCCGGTCCTGGGAACATTTACGACTTCCTGACTGATGTTGACCTGTGACCTGTTGTCGCAGATGCCACTTGTCAACCTCATTCCAGATGCACTGATCTGCCAGGTCGCTTGGCAGCGTTGTCGACGAAGGCTGAAAAGCTCTGCCGACTTTCTGAATCCATCAACATTGGAGTCATTCAGCGACTTTGAATACATGCTATCATTGGTCGACCCGCCTCTATGGAGAGCCATCCAGCAAAATGGTTGTTCCACAATCGGCAGCATTCCGATGTATGTGTTGGGGCCTTGGCCCAGCGAGTAACTAACCAAACCAAGAGAGCTTGAGTTGAGAGCCGACTCCCAGTACGCATCATCGGAACGGACTGCCTCCGCAGCGGAGTTGTTTCGAGCCGCAACATATGCGTTGACCGAAGCTGACAACTGCCATGTTTCGCCGTCGTTGAACTTCGACCTTATCGATTTTAGGTACTCGTTTGTGGGTAGGTCGAGCAGAGCAGCTGAGTCTTCCGATAACAGGAGAACATTGTACCCATACGCGATGGGATAGTGACTCGACCCGTTCAATATTAGAGTATCGTTTGCAGAAGCAGCGTAAAATGCAGCGTTCGAGCTGACCTGGAGATAGATAGGGTCGTTCATCGGCGTCCAGTCTCCAATACTTGGAAACGACACTCCATATAAACCTGACAATGGGTTCAACGTAGCGGCACTTGTTCCACCCAAGAACTGCTTGTAACCCGCTGACAAGGCCAGAGGCAAGGCCAGGAACAGGATCATTGTCACTCGCCAGGGGATACCGATATGCGGAGACAAGAACTCCTTCGCCAGGATCGCATTATAGTTCTGCAGCCTCGACTTTCCATATCTAGCTTCGAGTGCGAGAAAACATGCTAGGACAACTCTTTCAGCACAGATATTCATCACACCGATGAGGAAACCGACTGTAATGATCTGTGCCTTGGAACCCATACGCCATGAGATGGTCAAAGCTGGTAAGACGACCATTATACCGAGGATGAGACACATTATTGACAAGAGGACAGCTGCTGTATCTAGGATCTTGAACTTTCTTCTCCGACACGGCCGGCCGATGGCGTTCTCATCGTTTCTGAGACTATTGTTCTGAGAGTCCACGGTTTGCACAGACACGGCTGGTTCGACTATCTTCTCTTTCTCGGGTTGCAGCAAAGTCTGGTGGGGGTCGGCCGATGCGGCAGGCATTACTTGCTTTGACTCGGCCCTTGGAGTCAGCAGCACGTTGTGGACCATCATTGCGTCGTCGAACAAGCTCGCTGTCTAGCGTCTCGTGTTCAAGCGGCGCAGCGCTTTGCTCTATTTCCGACACATCGAGGCTGAGAGCTAGGTTTGATGGTAGAATGCTGGGGAGTGCTTCGTCAATATGCAGAAATCGAGTGCACAAAACGGCATGGGGGTAAGGATGGAGTACCATTGGAGCTGTGCCTCACGCTAATATCCCGTCACCAAAGTGCTGGATAGCCTTTACAAGTCGATAAGGACGGCTGGACTTTGGAATTGTGCCCTGCTCAGGTAGATGTCTGGCTCGCTTCCATCAGATGCAGCATTCTTCCAGCATAGGAGATGCAACCAACACGGCCCGCTCTCGCCCGCTTTACGGACAGCATGACAAGGACGACAGCTGGCTCAGGGTCATAAAATGCACTACAGAATAGGCAGGCAGGAGCATCTTTGAACGGCATTGGCTGCCAGAGCTACCCCGAAGACGTTTGTGGTTGATGGCCGACTTCCAGCATAGCCGTTCCCAATGGGCTGCATACTTAGTGTCGGCTACTACTGCGGCCTGCGGCCCAAAACATCTGCACGGGCCACGCAGTATGTCTTGCAGGGATCAGCTCATCCAGTTCAGCCTACTTTCGCAAACTTGATGCTCGGGAGACGAAGTTAAAGCCCATTCTACTATCTCAACTATTTCAATGCCAGGATCTGGAATGCAATTGTCGGTGGATTTATTCCTTATTGCTGTATTATGCTATGATGCTAGCTATATACGCACGAGAGGCTACCTCGCTGTTGCAACACCACTGCCCGAATCCTTTTCAGGCTGAACCAAGGCTGAACCACGCGATGTTAGGCGCCCAAAAATATGTTGGCCATTCTAGTGCAGAATGTGTCTCAGATTCGCAGAAGTAAGGCGACACCAGCGAGGATGAACGTCCAGCACGAGTTTGCTTTGGCATTGGCTGAGCCTGCGCCCGCATAAGGTGTGATGATTTGCGTCGTGGTTAATGTGTAGTTGGCTGCACTGATGGTGTAGACCGTCGCTATCGAACTCAGATGGAATTCTGGGAATGTAGAAACAGCTGGAGCACTGGGTCTCGGCATTGACTTTGTTACCAGTGACAACGAGGATGACACTGAGGGCGAAGCTGAAGCTGAAGTTTTAGACGTTGGCAGAGGTAGTGCCATCATGGTAGGCGTAACTGGTGAAGCTGGAGGGTCTGATGTAGTTGGAGTGAAGGTCACTGTCACAGTGTTGTAAATGGTTATGGTTGCGGTGACTGTGGTCACGCTGATCTGAAGCGTAGGAGAAGTCTGTGCCGAAACGATGGTAACTGCGAAGGCGAAGGCGAACAGCAGAACCCATCGTAAACCCATGTTGTGCCTGGAAAATGAAGTCAAGGCTTGAGTCTGATGAGAGGACAAAATAATCAAAGCTACGGAAGAACGAAGCTGGATCATACAAGATCTCATAGCTTGTTTTATAGCTCAACATAAGGCTGGGAATGGCAATGCAGCAGTGCAAATAGAAGCCTTTTCTTGAGCTCTCATCAAGCATGCCTGCATCAGCGTGCCCTGGTATGTCCGTTTGAAGCTTCGACAAAGCTATAGATAACATGCCGTCTCTTATCTGAATATACCCTGGACGAGTTCAGCCTGAATCATTCGTAGGCCTATCGGGTTGTCGCTCAGAACATGTCGGGGCCTGCGATAAGGCACATTTAGACGCAGATCAAAGACGTGAAAACTTGATTTCAGTATCATCGACAGCCACCGATATTAGCGATGTCTGCAGTCAATGGCTAATAATAATACCCGTCAAGCTATGCATACCCAAGCCTTCCTTCCTCCGCCTTCCACCCCCTCCCTCCAAAGACGAGAGCCTATTTTTATTTCATTTTCTAGACTCCAAGCCTCCACATCCTGCACCGCTCCTCCATCCATCCATCCATCCATCCAAGCAAGCAAGCAAGCAAGCAAGCAAAGAGCAAACAACGACTTGCTTCTCATTTCATCCATCAACGTGAGCAGGGGGGAATTGATGATTGATGTATGCTGGTATGTATTTCTCCTGTAGACCCTAATACCGGTTAATGGCAGCACCACGCTCGTGTGTTTTAGTGGCTCTCATGGGAATTCGGTATCGATGAGCTTCTGGGGTCATTAATTTATCCATTCTTCCCCGTACCCACACCCCCCCCACAACATTCCGGCAATTTTTTTTAAATAAAAATAAAACTTTTAAATAAAAAATTTTTTCTTTTTTTTCTTTTGCTCCATAGCATTTTTATTATTATTATTTTTTTTTTTTTTTAATTTTTTCATAAAGGAGGTGGGAGGAAGCAACGGACAAAAAAAAAAAAAAAAAGGAGAGGAAATGTGAAGAAAGCAATAAGGAAAAGCTGTCAACAAGTTCTCGTGTGTAGCAGAACAGAATAAAGAAACCAAAGAAAAGAATAGAAGAGTAACGCTTTTATTTAAACTTTTCTGGACTCCTTCGCGATTTGTTCGCCATGCTAGGCAAATACAAGGAAGGAAGAGAAGCATCGACCATCATCATTGCTCGTCATCGTTCGTTTTTTTCGTCCGTTCGTGGTCTGTTCTGTTGTACACGTATCGAATATATATGAAGGAAAAAATGGCACAATTGTTTTTATATCTGTTTCGTTTAGGAGAGAGGAAAGAGAGAGAGAATCACGCCGCCACCGGAGAATAAACATCTCATATGCAATGCTCGCCTTATCATTTCCATTCATTTTCATGCATTTTCGCCTTTTCATTCTTCCCGCATGCCCATGCTCGCTGTCTCAAATCGCCGTGATGATAAATTATCGTTTCGTTTCGTGTTTTGCCACCGGTTACCGATTGCCATTTGCCACGAGGAAGGAAGAGAGATGTATGTATGTAGGTCGTAAAGAAAACACCGTTCATTTGCAGATCATAGTGGGAAGAGTAAGGACGCCAAAGGGAATTGAGCATGAAAGCAACTCCGATGGATGAGTGGGATAGGTGTAAGATCGCCGGTGAATGCTTGGCTCCGTGAATGCTGCGAGTGTGTGAAAGCCGAGAGAAATAGGGGATGTGAGAGAGCAAGAAAAGGGCATTGTCGATGTTCCACGTTACGTGCCTGCTTATTTTTTGAACATATAATGGCCATAAAGCCCTCCAACATCCCCAACCGCCACCGGAACTTTTCTCATCCCCCACCACGACGCACCCATCTTCCAGGCACGCTTCCCACTATCGTTCTCGGCCTGCGGCTGATTTTTTGGTGGCTCGCGGACGTACCAGCCGCGTCTACCCAGGTCCTTCACGGTCCAGCCGAGGCGTTTGTTCATGGTCTTGCGGTCTTTGAGGCCCTGTGCTAGTTTGTCGCTGATCTCGAGCACCTCGAGAGGGTGAGTCACCGAGAGAAGGAGGACGCAGGATTGGGAGAAAAGTATGCCAGGGGTGATTTTAGCTAGGCCGGTGAGGTCCAAGTACCGCACGGTGTGCGGAATCCAGTTCTTTTCTTCCTCGGAGAGAGCTCGTTCTGCTTGGTCATCGTCGTCGTCGGTGAATGGTGTAGCGGGTACAAAAAGGGCGTTCAGATTGTCAACGGAAAGCTCAGAGAACCCAAGGCTCAATTCCTCCACGTGTTTTGTCAATGGCAAGAGAAGAGGTACATGCTCTCCAACAATCTTTGCACCGCTCAGATTCAAGGCCCGCAAGGTCGAAGGGAGCTGAGGAAGAAGTTTCTCCACATCCCACTGCGACAGAAGACGATAGCTGGAGATATCAGAGAGCAGGTTAAGGTAGACGAGGGTATCCCGAGCCGCAGGGTGGGTGGTGAGGAATTCTACAACAACGGGTCCCTTGAGGCGAGAGCATTTGCTGATGTTCAAATGGGTAAGTCTTGCTGTCTTTGGAATAGATACTAGAGCTGACTCGGTGATCTGCGTGTGGCAAACGTCCAGGTGCGTGAGATACGGAAGCCTTGGAAGGAGAACATCGAAGATGGATGCATTGAGAGTGTTGCATTCGTGGAGGCTTAGGCGTCTGATGGTGAACACCGGAGGAAGTGCACGGTTCTGAAGGTTGATAACCGCCTCAAACGCTTTCCGGAATGCTCGTGATGAGGAGGCACAAAAGTCGACCGCGTCCATGACAGGGAGACCGCAGAAGACCTTCCGAATGACATCCTCACTAAGATCCTCATCCAAGTGTTCCTGGACCAGGAACTCTCGCAGGGTGGGAGTAAGCTCCAAACACTTCAGAAGTGTCTGAGCAGTCAAATTCTGAATCTCCGAGTTCATACGCTTGGTACGTCCAAGTCCGACAGATGTGAAGTGGGAGAAGTCGAGTCGGCGCACAAGCTTTCCCAGAGCTGGATGTTGTGCGATATGGTTCAGAAACTTGGAGAAGATGTACGAGTGAGGAACTGTGATGCGGCTGTACAGCGTGTTTATGGTGGCTGCATGGAATCTTTGGGATGTCAAGAGGCATGACATGAGATCGACGTTGCGAGCGGTGCATCCGCCAGTCGGAAGATCAACTGCCAGCAGCGGAATGATATGGTCTAGTTGTGAGCACATGGTTAGTCTGTAGAATTGAAGCTATGGCTGAGCCAATTTGTCAAAACTCACCAAATATTTCCATTGGCAATCTCTCAATTGGAGACAGGCCGGCCTGAAAGACTTCTGGCTCGTCCTTCTTATCTTCGATAACAGGTTGCAGAGATGGCACCTCTGCGGGCGTGTGCACCATCATTGCCTCGCAGAAATTGTGATGGACATCACCAAGACGTGCTAAATCATCGCAGCTCTTGCTGAGCCGAGTTCCGCTAAGCCTGATCTGCTTCCATCCTCCAAAGCTACGACAGGGGCAGCAGAAGTTGCGGGTCTGAAGCATCGCCACGTCTGCTGCGTTGTGGCTCAGCGTTGCTCTGTCGTCGTCGCTGATGGCGCTGCTGTTGCTGGTATCGAATCGGCTTAGTGATGAGGTGTGCGAAGATATGAAGGATTGCGCAATACCACTATCGTCTTCTTTCACCGACGTGAATGATGCTCTATCCTCCCTTGACCTAAAGCTTTGACACGGAGGTGGAGGTGAGGAGCTTGGTGAGTGAAGGGGTGTTTGTTCTACTAGCGACCTCGAGGTGGTGTCAAGGGTACGGTGGGGACACATTGTGAATATACGCCTAGTAGCCCCCTCTCTTGGAAATTGTGATCTCAGACGCAACTGGTCTCAACCAGTCTAGTTGGAGATGAGGGAAGCGGGAAAGCAAGCAACAACGTCACACAACTAACTGGCACGGACCAGAGGGCGGGGAAGAGGGACTATCGTGAGATTCGACAGTGTTTCACGACAATACAGGGAGTCTGGGATTCTAGAGAGAAGGAGAGCTGAAGGCCGAGAGAGAGGAGATGTTGAAAAAATTGACCAGGTGACGCAGAGAATGACTCGGGATGGAGCAAGCTCTAACTCAGCGACAGCATATTGCGCCACACCCTAAATATGACCTAATCAAAGAAGACCGAATGCCATTCAAAGCCCTCCAGCTCCAGTAGTCCAGACAACTTTAATATGCGCCTGACTGTGCTTCGCATCGCCGCGGAAGCCGCTCTGCTGGTGCCGTCCAGTCGTGACGAATCTGTGACTAACATGACGCCCGAGAGACATGCACGTGGACAGTGATTGTCGCGAGGAGATTTCCTGCGAAGGATTCGGGGACGGGACTACGGAGTACGGGCGCCTCACTGTTTTCCTCTCGACGATGGGGCTCGCAAGGAACGAGTCTGGTTCAAGAACGAAAGTACAATCTCGGTGCTTGGAGGTTTGGATGTTGGGAGAAAAAGGAAATCGCCAGATTCCTTTTTCACGTCGCACTTCAGCCTGAACTGGTCCAAGCTCCAATGTGCCTTCTGGCGTCTGCAGGGACGCCATGTGCCAGATTGGCCGGGACACTCCCATGACCAGCTCGCACATTGTCTTATCTCTCCTTGGTAAGGCTGGCCGAAAAAGGAAAAATGCTAAACTCTGTTATCGCGTAGCCCGTACGCAGCGTAGAGACCGGAGCTTAAGAACACTCGTTGATGACTCCCAAAAGAAAGGAGGGAATACGCAAGGCTTCCAACTTTACTCACCGGTGGCCTAAGCCCCAGTCTTCATCACATCTTTCGTCTGTTACACGGATGAACCGCCTTTACGTAACTCCTGCACGCATTTGTCAACACCAATCCGGCGGGAACGCTCGGCGGGAACGCTCGGCGGGAACGCTCGGCGGGGACTCTCTGCGCAACATGCTTGCTGGATGCTGCTGTCTTACGCTGCGTAAACCATTAGTTGGCGGGTTGCAGCTTCCCCGCTTCGACAAGAGATGCTTAGTAACTTGGTAACTTGGGACGACTGCAGACTTCCTGCAGCTGCAGCTTCAATCCTTAATCGACACAGAGTGATATCCAAGACTGAAAGAGATTGAGAAGAGAGTTGGATTCGCCGAAGCTAAAAAATACAGGATAAAATATTAAAATATAAAAATTAAAAATTAGATATCAAAAGGTGAGGAAAGAAGATTAGAAACTCTAGCCTCAGCTGTCCCTCATCATAACGATCCACCAAGATGCACCGGCTACTCCTCTGGGGCGTAACTGCTACTACAACAATCACAAAAAGAACAATGACAACCGCATCAACAACACCACCATCCCTCCCTTCCAAACTCGCAAAACTCCACAAATACACCGCCTGCGATGTACGCTCCAATTGAACCTCCCCCCTCCCCATCTTCCAAATTCAAACCGATATCCGCTAACAGGTCGTGGAAAAGATATCCGACGCGCTCCTGAAACTCAAATCGCCAGGAGCGGGGTTCTTGGCTGATATCGGTGAGTCCCGACAGCTGTCTCTGGAGATCCTCCCAAGAAAAAGGAAAAGCTGATCTCGCGATTCCCAAGCTCCCATCCCCTCTCCACTCCAAACCCTCCAGAAACAAATCGCCCCCGCATCCACCGTCCTCTTCTTCCCCAAGTCCCCCCCTCCCGCTCAATCTGACTTGCCAACTTCCAACATTCCCTCCAAAACTCCCTATGTCGACCTCCTCACATGTCCGGATACGATGGTGGTGGTGAGTCAGCCGAGGGGTCAGACGAACGCGGTGTTGGGAGGGATTATGGCGTGGAGGATGAAGGTCCTTGGAGTCAGGGGCGTGGTGGTGGATGGGAGGGTGAGGGATTTGGGGGAGTTGGAGGGGTGTGGGTTGTCGGTGGGTTGGAACTTCGTTTGCCTCTGTTCTTTTGGCTTGTCTTCGCTTTCTTTTGGGTGCTTGTGGTTGATGTTTCCATTTCCGGGGTGCTGAGGGAGTGTTTTTTTTCTCTTTCTTTTTTTTCGCTTTTCTTCTTTTGGTCGAGGACTTGATTTTTTTCCTTTCTTTCGGGGCGTTGATGCTGTGCATTTATCTCCTCTTTCTTCTTCGGTGAAGGGATTTCCTTTTCCCGGGCGGTGACGGAATACACTTTCTTTTGTTCTATTTCATTTCCCCTCTCTTTTTCGGGGCGGTGATACCTTTCTTTTGATCCTTATCTTGACCTGCCTCTTTAGATTTTTCTTTTTTTCCTACTTTTTCTCAGCCTGAAACAACATACTTACCTCCACTTTCGAAAAGGCGCTCAGCTAATTACGTCTTATCTGTCTACCAGATATATGCTCGTGGAACTTCTACCGTCGGCGCTGGCGCTGCATCTATCCCTCACGCGATCAACGTCCCCATCACCATCAACGACATCACTATCACTCCCGTAATTCTCCTTCCCCTCCCCTATCCTCCCTCCCCAAACCCCCAACCTACAACACATTAAACCGTCACATCGTTAATTCAATTGACTAACAATAAGCCTACATACTAGGGCGACGTCATCTTCGCGGACCCACGAAACGGCGTCGTGGCTATCCCGCAGGATAAGCTCGACGAGGTTCTGAGGATCTTGCCTGACATTACAGAGAGGGATGAGAGGGTTCTGGAGGCTGTGAAGGGGGGAATGGAAGTTGGGGAGGCGTTTAGGAGGTTTAGGAATTGATGCTTCAAGTTTCCGAACTCACGATAAAAGAGAGACTGGTTCCTGAGACTATCGAACTGAAAATTTGGTGGGTGGGGCAACATTTCTTCCATGGCCGTTGCTTATATATATATACTCATGTATCTAAATATTCTATTTGTGTAATTTTTTTTGGATGTTGGGTGTTGGGTTTTTGGTGAGCGTAGCTCACCGATAATCGTCACTGTGGACTGTAGACTATGAATGGGTAAGACATTGTCTGTGGTCAATGTCTCAGTGTCCGGTTCCTGCAATTTTTTTCGATTGGGCACAGTAATTTATAAGGCCAGAGACAGTACAAGGCTAAATAATTCTAGGCAACAAATACTTAGGGTTTACCCTGCACTTTTATAACCAAGAAAGGAAAAACATAGAAAAAAAAAAACCATAAACATAAAATTAAAAAAAAAGAAGCAGAATATTTCATAAAATAAATGTACTATACTATATATAATCTTTCAAAAAAAAAAGTCGTACTACAACCTCAGACCCTTTTATCCCCAAATCCATCCCAAGTTATCCTAAAAGAACATCCAAACGTTACATTATCAATTTCCCCAACATGAAAAAGACCAAACACATGATCGACAACACCCCAACAACAAACCCCCCCTCCCACTCTCTCCAAAATCCAACATAACCCTATCCAATAAAGCAAGATGCAAGATCTTGAATGGTAAAATAGCATGTGTGTGTGGCGGTACGACTTTACGAGAAATATCTTCGAGTCATCTGAATGAATTTTTTTTTCTCAGGGGGGGGGGGACAATCAGATAGGGTTGATATGAATATCTTTAGGTGTTGTTGTGGATTTGAGTATTGGGTGGGAATTTTCTTAAAGGTAGGGGTTGCTAGTTGAAGTCTTTTGTTGTATCTAGGGCTTTTATGAGTTTAATGCTTAAGTATGCTTAAGTATTATTATGGCGGCTTTGGTGTGTTTGCGCTTGTGAGCTTGGGATATCTTGAGTTTGTTGTCTTGTTTGGGTTAGTTGTTGATGTTAGGTTTGGGTTAGGGGAAGTCATTGACATGAGTGATGCGCCAGTTGTAGCCCCGCAGTTATTCGCCCCCGCGAGGTTTCTTGATATGAATGTCCTGCTCAAAGACATCCATTCCTAGGTCTAGCTCTATCTATTCGTTGGTCTTAGCTTGTATACGTGACGCCTTGGCTTCTCACTGATGAACAAAGCAAGTATCCGCCTCGCCGACCAATATTCCCCCCTCCCCCGGTTCTCAGTCTTCCTTCGCCCACCCCTCGCTATTTCTACAAGGCATCTCCAAGGGGTCGCCTTGGACGCGAATAGTTAATCAATGTTGTCTATGTTGGGTATCAAAGCTGTCGCCTAAGCTGGCAATCGAAACTGTAGTGGTGGAATATCAACGACATCAAGGGGATCGAGATTTCGGAGTAATCGGCTTCTGGAGCCGGGTTGAGAATGGTGCAGCGAGTAGGATCTTGCTCTAGAGAAGGAAAGGGTCCTAGAATTGAGAAAAGGCCACTTAAACACCTTTTGCGATATTCAGGTCATTCTCCGCTTGCCGCTTGCGCAGTCATGCATTGATTTGTGTGCTTCTGGCTGAGTTCGAACCTTGGAGTGTTAAAGAAAGAACTTATTCTATGCATTGAGCGGCGAGGTTATGTGCGAATCATTCAAGCCCCAGACAGTCCTTCCTCCACGGTGCCGCTGGTGGAGCGTCGCGATTCAATTGATCCTGCACCGCTGGTTCCCTATCTATAACTCGACTTGCTTTGAACTTCCCTACTAGCCTTGATAGCCTAAGGATGCGTAGCCCCGCCTCTCACACCCTATCCCCACCACTCCGGGGGACGGCGGTCTCCACGGCACAAGGATGCATAGATCCGCCTCTCACACTCTGTCCCCACTTACTTTGAGAGATGGTGGCCTCTATGGCATAAGGGTGCATAGCTCCGCCTCTCACACCCTGTCCCCACCCACTCCGAGAGATGGTGGCATCCGCAGTTGCATGGAGTGTCATGGCGGTATATTGCCATAGTGAGGGGGTTCATAGATTCCTTGGAGGACGACCACAATGCCTCGCTCTAGCGTGCCGTGGAGCGCCCATCGTCTGAGATGGCCTGTCATACCAACCCTCCGTCCAATAGTATTGCTAGTCCACGTCATTCAGGGCCTGACGATGCAGTCCAAGTGGAACACTGGGACACCGGATCCTTAGATCTTTGTATCCTGCTCAGTCAAAGCACTTCCTCGCCGTTCAAGCACAGATGATAAGCAGTTGTGTCATGCTCTCCTCCAAGGCTGACCAACGCGTACTCGGTGCTTCGCTACCACACGTAGCCAATTGATGGCGTCTACCAGTCTCACTAAGGCACCCCACCACCTTCGCCGCTGGAATGTATTGCAAACACCCTACCCGGTGTACCATAGTCCGAAATAGCTCCACCATCTAAAGATAGAAGAATCCAGAAGAGTAAGAGTAACGTCGGCGAACTTTACTTGTCGGAATCACGTCTGCCTTGCCTCACAGAAGTAGAGCATCCCAATGTCATCCGGCACCAAGTAGGGGAAATATGGAGACACCCGATCCCACGGTCCCTTGCGGGGCGGTCTAGATCACACCCAATCGAAGAAAAGCTTAAGAGTGAAACAACTTGAGGCGAGCTGAAAGTCGACACACACACCCTCCATATCTTGCCTCCTCCAGGTCCAGCCATTCTAAGCTGCGTGCTCTGTCACCCTGGAGAATCAATTGACATAGCCCTTGAACCGCTGGCGCACCAAGAATTGCCGCTGAAAGACGTCATTCACAAGCCCCCTGGCTGCGTCATGCATGTCCACGCCGCTGGTTTCACCTCCGAAAGTCCTCCCGATCTGGTGCCTGCTCCGAAAACCCCTCCATTAGCCACCAGTCTCCCCCTGGCGCACCAAGAGTTGATGTAGAAGGGCATCATCAAGAGCATCCATGCACAATCATTAAGGACCAACTTCGTATACCTGCCCCAAGATGCCATGCTGTCGCAAGTACAGCGTCGTCTCTTCCGAAAGTATGCCTTGCTGTGCCTGGCAAAAGAACACCAGGCAAAAGAACGCCAGAACTCATCATCATCAGTCTCTTCATGCACCCAAGTCCACATGATAAGACGCCAGTCCTGATGTCCCTTTCCACACTTTTCCCCATAGCCCAATCAACACAGGAGATAACTTTCACTGAGCTGGAATACAGTGCGGCATTGACAAGTGGATGATTACAGCGTAGGCAAACACATCATCATGGCCGTCTCTTACGCCCGCTTGCGGTGGCAGAAAGCAAGAAATGCATTACAGATGAGATGGCCTGTAAAAATTGTTAGCTCAAAATATAGATTATCAAGGAAGACGTGAAACATGCCCGTGTAGAGCCATAGAAAGACGCGGAATAGCTTCACAATTAAGTAACTCACCTAAAATAAACCTAAAAAATGATCATGGCTATTACAAAGCGAAAAGAGCTTTCCATTGAGAAGCGGCCTGCTGTTGTGGCTATGAACAGGGGGTTCAGAATACCACCGACCAAAACTCCAAAAAAAGTGCCGGAAAAAATGACGGATATCAATACATCCTCTACCCCTACCCTAATACTCCGCAACCCAAAGCGCTGCCATCCCCATCCCTGTCCCCACACACATACTCGTAACCCCAACCTTCCCCCCCGTCCTCCTCAGCTCCATCAGCAGCGTAGCCACCTGCCTCGCACCCGTACACCCCAGCGGATGCCCCAACGCAATCGCGCCTCCCTTCGGATTAACTTTCTCAAGCGGGATACCCAATTCACTGACGCAATGCAGACATTGCGATGCGAATGCTTCATTGATCTCGAAGATGTCGATGTCGGTGAGGGGGATATTGTGGGTGATGGGGAGGGAGAGGAGTTTGGGGATGGCGAGGAGGGGGCCTAGGCCCATAAGGAGGGGCGGGAGGCCGGAAATTGAGGCTGCGATGTATTTCCCGAGGATGGGTTGCTTGAGGCGGAGCGCGGTGGAGCGTTTCATGAGGAGGACCGCGGCGGCGCCGTCGGAGATCTGGGATGCGTTGCCAGCGTGAATACTCCCGTCCTTCGCGAATGCGGGTCTAATCTTCCCTAAGCTCTCCTCTGTGATCCCCTCGCGCACGCCATCATCTCTATCTACCACCACTTCCTTGATTTCATCCGTCTTAGGGTCCTCATAATTCACAGTTATGGGCACGATTTCGTCGGTGAAGAGACCGGCGCGCTGAGCGGCGAGGGCTTTTTGGTAGGAGGATGCGGCGAAGCGGTCTTGGGAGGAGCGGGATATTTTTAGGGAGGAGGCCATCTGTTCGGAGAGGACGCCCATGGGGACTTTGCAGGTTTTGGCGAGGGTGTGGGAGTCTAGAAGGGGGGAGAATTCCGTGACTGCGGCAGGGCTGTGTAACAACAATGTCAATGGCGGATCACATAACTGAGGATTCAAAAGGATTCTGCAATACCCATATTGTGTGCTCATGCTCTCCACCCCAGCCCCCACACCCACCTCAATCATCCCCGCCTTAATCTGATTCGCCACATCCACACACGCCTGCAACCCACTACTACATTGCCGGTTTAACGATCTCACCGCCGTCGTCGCCGGGAACCCTGCCACCAGCGCCGCTGCCCGGAACTCCGTCGCTCCGCCACCGGGGGCGAGCACGGAACCCACGGCTATGTCTTCGACGAGAGCGGGGTCGATGTGCGAGCGCTCGAGGAGGGCAAAGAGGAGTTTGGCGAGGAGGTCTTGGGCTGGGGTGTCTTTGAAGAGGCCGCGGCCACCTTTTGTGAAGGCGGTGCGTAGGGCGCTGGTTATGACGATCTGGGTGAAAGGGATTTGTCTTAGCTTGGTTTGCAGAATTGCTCTTCATTCTTTACGGCGGAGGTTTCAAAGCGTAAGTACGGGTATTAGGACAACCTACGTCGTCGGGATGTTTCTCTAGAAGCGCATCGCGGCCACTTTTCTTTGAGTGGAGGTGCTCGGAGACCTGGTTTAATCTTGCCTGTGCTGTTTATGTTGTCACATGTCAGAAACTCGCTTTACAGATATCGAATGCCCGGAGGGAGAGGGAATTAGATATCACTAACCAGACATCTGTGTATCCTTGGACAGCGGTATCGTAGGGGAAAATTTGGAGGGATTTGAAATTGTTGGTGGTTGTAAGGAGCTTTGGAATGGGCAGGAGTTGCATTTTGAACTTCTCGAATCCACTCCATCGCCGCCCTGACACGTGATATATACCGAGGCACGGCATAACTCCCGCCAATTAGAAAGGGGGAAATCCCATTCTGTTATTTGACGAGGCAAATTCACATGTCTTTCCCATCTGACACTTTGACACTAGTCACTTGGCCTACAGAGAGCAAAATCAGATCCTCAGCTCCTGATGCAAAGACATAACATCTGGTAATGAAATATGAAGACACAGATCAAATAGCTGGACATTCCCATGCTTCTCGTTTTATCTTCATCAATGCAGATTGCTTATGCGGAAATGTGATCTCCTTCTCCGTGTAGAACCCAGCTTCATGCAGATAGTCGATTAATCTTGGAAATTATAAGTCAGCATCTAATTAGTCAAACCAGTACATTGGGGACACTCACTTCTGGTTGTCCACTCTCGGCTCCAGCATGACATTCTGCGTACGGGAATCGTGCTGAAAGCAATAGTGCACCAGCGAGCTCAACCAAACTTTAACCCTATGGGCGCCTCGGAATTCCTCCTCACCCACTAATCCATGGATCCCCCGGTCCCAAGGGTCTCCGCCATTATCCAGATACCTCCCTAGCGTGTCTTCTCTTACCCAATAGATCTCGAAGTACCCAAAAGGCTTGCCGTCCCAGCATCCGATAACCGGGAAGCTGTGTCTGTTCTCTAATCCAGCTTTCAGGAAGGCTAATTGGTGTGATGCGGGTCCCTGCTCTCCCCAGAAGCGGGAGACCCGTGGCTCGTTCATCCATTTGTGGAGGAGTTCCACGTCGTTTAGTCCAGTCGTGACGGTTAGTGGGGATATGAGCTCCGGTAGGCTCGCGCCCGGTGCTGGATGTGAGACGGGACCCGTGTGGAGTGGTGGTTTGGGAGAGAGTGATGCGACTCGGAAGGAGATGTATTGGCCTAAGCTCGGGATGAAGCGCGAGTAGAATATTTCGCCTTGCCGAGGCGGCTTTGGACGGATTGGATGTCTGACGTTGTTGCTGAAGGTATAAACAGGTGGAGGAGGAGGGAAATAGGTAGGGAGACGACTCCCAGATGCAAATGGACCGGACAGCGGTGGAGCCCATAGGCCCTGTGAAGCGGCCACTGCATTGGTTTCTGCCTGGTCGTTCGGAGGCGTGGAAGACGAGTTACAGTGAGGAGAAGCCGGCCGTGACGGAAATGGTGAGTTCACACTCGGAACCAGAGTAAACAGAAATATCCTTGCGTCCATCTGCCAGAAGGCGCGGCGAGAGATGAACATCTCCTGCCACCCTTGACCGCTCCGGTCATCCGCTTCGACTCCGACCGAAGATTCCTCAGTCATTACGAGCCCCATGCGCTCCAGCTTCTGCAGGAGATTCTTGCCTCTGAAAACTCCTTCCCTCTTGATATTAATCCTCCATTCGCCCTTCGGCTTCCCAGAGTTGGGAGTCTTTGCGGAAGCACTGGTCGTGATCTGCGGACTAGGTTCGGGCTGATGAAAGTACCACCATAGCGTTGCCCAGAGCATCATCGCAATCTGTCTGGTCGGCGATTTCGCGGGAATAAACTCAGTGCTACTCGGATTCGATATTGAGGATATGAAGAGATTATCATTTCGGAGCGTAGGTGTGACATATCGATGAAAATGATGTTTCTTGGTAAGGAGAGACTCTCTCTCGGAATTTAGAGATTCGTCAGGAGGAGGTGGGAAGTGGTCGTCCTCGTCGTCTTCGGAGTGGAGCACGATAGTCCATCCGGGCGGGAAAACGCTGTGGTGGGTACTCAGGCTGTTGGACTTGAAGAAGAGACCGCCGAAAACAGGAGAGACGGTGATTGACTGGCCGTTTGGCAGATGTGCGATGTACGGCGGCATTGAGCGCGGTCGTTGCAGGTCAATTGAGAGGAATTTCAGGATAGGGTGGGGAGGAGGTTCGTCGCGAAAACCAAAGCGGGAGTTTATTTATATAGTTAGAATACTCCGTAGACGCGTAGAGGAGCTGAGTATTTCTTTAGTTTTTTTTATTCCTCTCCCCAACAGCATGGAGCCCCTGACTCACCAACCGACGCAATCAAGGAAAATGGCCCTATGATGGCCCTATGATGGCCCATCTTACTGAGGAATGGCCTGACGGTGGTACCGTCTATTGTGTGCGCCTTTTTCTCGGCTATCTTATCAGCTATGTTGGTTGAACAGCCTACGGAGCACGCCCAGCTGGTAGGTCAGGTATCTCGACCCAACAATCATGAAAGAGCCTGTGAACAGTGATGTAGCAAGTGTAAGTAAGATTCCATTGGACGAACTCTGTTATGTAATGACTCTAAAGGCCCGATACAGAGCGCGCCATGTCACGGGATCATCTCGAGAGAAGATCCTTCTCCGGATGTGTCTAGTCTAACCGTTGATATGCCCAACCCAAACGCCGAAAAATTGCAAGCCCGACAGATAAATAAGCAATCAGAAAACTCCGAGATGCAAACTGAGAGCACAGAATAGATGGAAGAGCCTCTGCCTCTCTCATCACACTTGTAGTCTTCCTCTTCCAGCAAGGCTTTCAACTTACCTTTACCTCACCGCCTTAGTTGTATTACCACAAACCTCGAGAACAGGGTGAAGAGAGCAGAGCCGCTCACCCGCTTCCCTCCTCTCTGATAACACCATCATCTCATCCACTTTTAGGTTCCTCCCTCTTTCCGACAATACCATCTCATCTGCCTTTAGATCCTCCCCTCTCCAACAACACCGCCATCTCATACGCCGCTGAGCTTCCCTCCTCTCCAACCTCACCACAAAGACTTCCAATTTTCGTATTCGAGACCTCTCGCTCCGATGCTATTATCAATTCGTGATATGATTTCGAAAACCGCTCCCATTTGCTTCTGAACGTCTTCGTCTCCACGTGATACAATCCCATAACAATGAACTTCCTCATTTCTCCGGCAACACCGCTAACTCTTCCAATTTTCCTTCCCCAGCAAGAGAAAATTCAAGACCCCTTACTTTGATGATGTTCTCCGCTCCGCGATGCACACTTCATCCGCTTCTGAGCTTCCTCGGCTCACTAGTGATATGGATTCTGGCTGATTTCCTCAAGGGAGTATTCGAAGAACTTCGCTTTGAGGACGGAATTCTGGACGGGGCAGGTTTGGTATTCACCTCTAGGCTTCCACTTGCTTCGGATTGGGTCTTCGTTCCGACATCATTCGCGCCTTCGGTCCTGGTCCTCTCCTCAATGCCTCTCTTCTCCTCCAGTTTTTTGTTTTGCCTATGCTTCCTGATGCTGGAAACAAGGTCGCTGCTTGACACATATTTGACTCTCACAGCCTTGCTCTTCACTTCTGAGCTACCTTTCACTTCGGGCTTGGAGCCCGACTTCACTGGAGACTTGGGAGCTGATCTCGCTACAGGCTTGGAAGCAGATTTCACTTCGGATTTGGAGTCCAATTTCAACAACTCAGGATCTATCCTCGATTCAAAGTCGGTCTCCGGTGTAGGCCCGTGACTCTCATTTGATTTCTCACCTACGTGATCCTTTTCACCACAACCCTCTTTCTCGTTCGCGCCCTCATTGGCTGATTTCTGCTCTCCCTTCGATCTTCGTTTGCCGTTTCTCTTGGGGGTAGGTTTGTATTCCGAGTCAGGCCGACTTCTTGTCTGTGGTGAATCGTGCTCACTGACTGAGCTGAGCCCACCCTCTCCTAAACTCATTGGCTCAATGCCGGTGGTCCCATCAATTTCCTGGCAATACACTTTCACGTCCCATTTTATGCCTTTATGCTTCAAGGGCCACGGCAATATTTCCACGGGTTTCTCCCCAGGGAGATCTACCGCTCTCCTTTTCACTCCCTTGTTGTCTTTAGTATTTGTTAGTGTCATTTTGCGCCATTGCTGAGGGGTGTAACTCTGGACGGCCGTGGGCGTCGCCCGAATTATGCTGACTAGCTCTTTTTTCGGCACTGTTGTTTCCAGGTTGAGAGGACCATCAGTGTGTGGGTGGTTTTCACATGCTTCTTGAGAGCCATGTACTTCTTGAGGGCCATGTAACTTTTCGTGTCCATCTGTTCCATTTATTGCTTGCGAAGTGTTGTTCTCATTTGCTTCCTTGTCGCAAGCCTTCGTCATCGCGTTCGCTGCAGTGCTGCCATTCGTTTTCTGTGGCGACGGAGAATTCCTGTCGACTTCAGCCAACGGCATTCTGCGCGGTATAAAATGCTGTGACTGAGGAGTCTTGTGCAGTCTGTCTTCATCTTCGAAGACCATGAATTCTTCTTCTGCAAGCTTGGCTGCCCTCTGAGCGTGGCGTTTCTCCAACCATTTCTGGAGCATGTCGCATTCTTCTTCGATGTAAGCGTGGGAGTTCTGAGCAGGAAACTCCGTTATCGCAATGTTGGCAGGCGAGACGTAATTGGCCACTTCGGTTGTGTCAAATGCAGTCGTGGTTGGAGGTATTTCGGTGACTGGGGATTGGCCTATGATGTGTGAATTAGCGATAATCAAGAATATTGGTACAACGCAAGCACTTACAAACATCTAAATCCATATGGTACTCCCATTGCGCATCAGAATCCACATTCATCCTTTCATCCCATACCATGTGTGGACCTAGTCTATATGGCTGCCAGAGACAACGCCTTTTAACCTGATCGCCTGGAGGTCCTGCTGGTTCCCATTTCGAGGGAATCACCCAAGCGGGTCGGTTCTTCATGTCAATCGATAACTCTAGTCGCACGCCGTTATAGCAACACCCTTGCGGTCGCAACGGATATCTCCTCCAGATCATCTTCCCTTTAGACTGGGGCGCATTAGATCGTTGGGCTGCGCGCTCCCACTCCCGTGGGATGCGTTTTATGTATAGTGGGACTCGGGGTAAGAGGCCATTCTCGCCGAAAGAACTAACCAGGAAACTATCAGTAGGCGTTCCGGATGGTCGAAGTTAGTTCTTACAATCCATAGAAAGGCCCTGATGGGTCCGCCATTCCGAAGGCGGCCATCGCAGGCGGGACAGATACTTGTTTTAACCTGTCGCCGAAGCGGTATTCTGCAGACTTGGAGATAGGTAAAGAAGCTGATAAGTGGTTTAGGGTAAAGAATGATTTATAAGGCAGCAATTGCCGGTAAGAATATGCTGTATTTGTGAGATATAGGATATATGAAGCTTGGTGTTATGATACTGATGAAAGTAACTTGTACCTGTGGGGGATCGCGTGTAAACAAACAAGACCAATGGGAAGCGACCATAAACTACGGTCACGTGTGTAACACAATCATCTTGGCGTTGCCGGGGGAAATTTCATTTTGAGCCTCTGTGCTTCGAAACTCCATAGACTACCTCAACGTTCTTTAATTCTGCTGCTCCAGCCATGTCTGCAGCTGGCAGAGGCAACATGGGCAAAGTAACTACTGCCCGGCTCCCTCCTCTTCATAAGCTCCGTATCCGCAGGCCAAATAAGCCCGAAGCAAACCCATGCCTTGGAGTTATGAGTTCCGTTCTTAGTATGTTCCATTTTCTCTTCGCTATATTTGTATATGGGTCTTGAGCTGATGTGCGCGCTTCTGCTTCGATAGGCTGTTGGGCTTCGTCGGGGTACAATGTCCAAGGATGTGCGGCTTTGGAACAACAATTGCGGGCATGTATGGATGCGCCGGTGAGTTTTCCCCTAGTAATTATGGCTTTTCATGGGATTTCTGTGGAAAGCGACTGGTAGTAAGGAGATCTAGTGTTGACGATGGGCGGAATTATAGAGACCAGCGCAACAGAAGAAGAACACGATAAACTACCATCTCTCGAGGTTATATCCGAAGCTTATTGGACCACACAAACGGAAATGATCAATCAGTGGGATTTCCGGGAGGTTGTATACCAGAGCGGGAGAAGTGAGGGGGTTGCAGTTCAGGTGTGGCTTGGCTGTCTGGGAGGACCTTTAGTGGGTCAATGGAGACGCATCGGGGAATACATTATAGGCGCAATGTGGGTACATACTTGGATTTGAGTGTATATTATAGAGGTCTATGAGAGCGGTTCGCTAGCAAAGTTCAGTCTTCGGACCAGAAGGCATGCCAAATATCGTCTTTCGTCGAGTGAAGAAGCTTGGCGGATTCGCCAGGCTTCTAATGAAAATTGAACATATTTTATATCCTGGGGCCTTACTATAGAATGGTAGGGAGGAATATGTGAATGCAGAGGAAGTTGTACATCCAGAAAAGAAAAGAAAAAAAAAAAATTCTATTTTTCGTATTCCACGGTATAGCTACATAAAGGTTACACGCCTGGATCGATTAATCTGATGAAAGGGGTGAGTTGAGTAGTACAAGCGGAGTTTTGAGCGGCCAATATACAGAAAATAAAAGGCTTCTGTACAATCTCGTCGCACCCGTCTCCAGAATTTCTCATACGGGTCAACGGTCCAGTCCAATATTTCATGCTGAAAGTTTGCCCGTCTATGAACTCACTGTTGGTACCGGCAGGTAGATGGAGGGGTCGGAAAAGCTACTTCAAGCGAGCCCAGAGCTTCGGCGCTGCGCATTGGGTGGCGCAGTGGGCGAGGTGGAAGACTGTTGATGAGGGGCCAATGTTAGCCCCTTAAGAGCAGCCAGATTTGCGAGTAAAATGGACAATTGGATGAGGAGCCAGTAGTAGAGCTACCTACATTCCTCAACGCAGTCCTCATGGGGCACTTTGTGGCCGCTTGCGTGCTCCTGAGCCTCTGTGACACGCTCGACGCACTCATCAAAATGATGCTTGAAGGGGGCGCAGGACTTCGAGTTTGCGCATTCTAAGAAGTAATAATATTGATTAGCTTATACCAACTCTTGAAGTAGCCAATTGAGTCTCCTTCTGACGGAAAGCAACTAGAAAGGATTCTGCAGCCAGCTGTAAGGTGAAACTGACCTTCCTCGAACTTCGGTTTTATATCCTCAGGCTCATCCTCCTCCTCCTCCTCCTCCTCCTCTTCCACTTCCTCTCCTCCTTCCTCTCCAGCGTCACTTTCTCCACCCTTTTTGTCCTCGCTACCCTCATCATCTTTCTCCTCACCACCGTCGTCAGAACTCTCATCATTCTCCTCGGGCGGAGCTTCAGCATGGGCCTCGGTGATGGTAAATGTGGAGAGAAGATCAGAGAGAAGGTCGGTGATCCCCATCTTGAATGCAGTTGAGGATATTGTGTGGTGGGACGGTTCGATTTGGGGACGGAGGACTCGTTTTCAGCGGGTGGAGTCGGCAGAGGAAGAAGTCGTTGACGAGGTCCCATTTGGCCTTGGCCTAATAACTGGAGTCACGTGATAATTTCCTGGGCTTGAGATTTTTCATCAGAAAGCCAATAAATTCACTTGCAAAAGAATCAAGTGGTGAAATTTATCAGTTCTATATTCTTATATATTTCATTACGAATAAGAAGCGTTGTGCTGTGTGAAATCTCGTGGTCGATCTATTCACCATCACCGAGCCCAACCTCTCGACTTCAGTTCCGTACAATCGAACTTCATTCATTTTCAGCATTGCTTCTAACCTTTCTATTAGTTTGCCTTGCAGTTGAGGTGGTCAACAGATTTCCCCGGCTTATTTGATTTGTTCTGGACCGGAATTTGATCGTTGGCCATGGGTCACCACAAGGATACACTCTTCCGCTCAGCGGATATGTCGCTGGTCCAGCTATATGTAGCTGCTGAGATAGGCCGAGAGGTTGTCAGCGCATTGGGGGAGTTGGGCCAGGTCCAGTTTCGAGATGTACGTTTTCCCTTGAACTACCGGGTTATATCAAAGAGCTCTAGTTCTCTCGTCACTGGATATCCAAGACTGTCCGGGCTGGGAGTGATGCACTCCAGGGGATGACAACGGACATAGCTGACTCTTGGGTTTTGACAGCTGAACTCAGAGACCTCCGCCTTTCAGCGGACTTTCACAAAGGAAATCCGCCGTCTAGACAATGTCGAACGCCAACTACGTGAGAATAGCCTTTTAAATACACGCTGGTTTTCTTTTGCTAAGTGTTTCATAGGGTATTTCCATTCCCAGATGGAAAAGGCATCAATCCCGCTTCGACCGCTTTCGGCGTCTCTAGACTCGCTCGCAGCACCTTCGGCATCGGAGATTGATGAGCTGGCTGACCGAAGCCAAAGCTTAGAACAACGGGTATCTTCCTTAAACGACAACTATGAGACTTTAAAGAAGCGGGAAGTAGAGCTTACGGAATGGCGGTGGGTACTGAGAGAAGCGGGTGGATTTTTTGACCGGGTATCGCTGTTTCCACTGCATACCAAACTGTCGCTGTGGCTCATTCGTGTTTGCAGGCTCATGGTCACACTGATGAAATACGACAATCGACCGATAATGATGAAGCTCCACTACTCCAAGACGTTGAGCAACATGCACCTCGGCAGCATGATCAAGAAAGAGAGCGATCTTTTTCAGTCATGAACATCGGATTTGTCGCTGGTGTTATTCCAAGGGAACGGATTGCGGCTTTCGAACGTATTCTCTGGCGTACTCTACGCGGCAATCTTTATATGAACCAATCGGAGATTCCAGAGCCAATTACCGACCCATCTTCGAACCAGTCTATCGACAAGAATGTCTTCGTCATTTTCGCCCACGGCAAAGAAATCATTGCAAAGATTCGTCGGATTTCGGAATCTCTTGGCGCAGACCTGTACAGTGTCGATGAGAATAGCGATTTACGTCGGGATCAGATTCTTGAAGTCAATACTCGTCTTACCGATCTTGCCAGCGTCCTTCGAAACACCAAGCAGACGCTTGATGCAGAATTGACCCAAATCTCGCGGAGTCTAGCTGCTTGGATGATTGTGATCAAAAAGGAAAAGGCTGTCTACGAGGCACTGAACATGTTCTCCTGTGACCATGCGCGAAAGACGTTGATTGCGGAAGCGTGGTGTCCGACAAATTCTCTGCCTCTGATCAATTCTACGTTGCGCGATGTCACCGACCGCGCTGGCCTCTCAGTGCCATCGATTATCAACGAACTCAGAACTTCAAAGACCCCTCCGACCTATGTCAAGACTAACAAGTTCACCGAGGGCTTTCAAACCATCATCAATGCATACGGCACCGCAAAATATACCGAAGTCAATCCTGGCCTCCCAACGATTATCACGTTTCCCTTTCTATTCGCGGTCATGTTTGGGGATCTTGGACACGGCTTCATTATGACACTTACCGCTTGTGCAATGATATACTACGAAAAGACTCTTCTTAAGAAAAGGTTGGATGAGCCCTTTTCCATGGCCTTTTTCGGACGGTATATCATGCTCATGATGGGCGTGTTCTCCATGTATACCGGACTCATCTACAACGATGTTTTCTCAAAGCCGTTGATGTTGTTTCGAAGTCAGTGGGAATGGAAATTTCCAGAAAACCCTAAAGAAAGGGATACAGTTTTTGCTATTCTAGATAAAAGTGGATATCGATATCCCTTTGGACTGGATTGGGGATGGCACGGAGCGGAGAACGCTCTCTTGTTTGGCAACAGTTATAAGATGAAGCTTAGTATAATACTGGGTTGGGCTCATGTCAGTATTCAGATCTGTTTGACATCTTCAGAGAATATGTAGCTGACTGAGCCACCAGATGACCTATTCACTGTGTCTGTCCTACATTAACGCCCGCCACTTTAAGTCGCCTATTGATATCTTGGGCAACTTCGTCCCTGGTATGATCTTTTTCCAGTCTATCTTCGGCTACCTTGTGTTTACGATCATTTACAAATGGTCAGTCGATTGGACTGCGATTAAGATATATCCTGGATTGCTGAATATGTTGATTTACATGTTCCTTTCCCCCGGTACCATCGAAGAAGAACTCTATCCAGGGCAGGGCATTGTTCAGGTTATCCTTCTTCTAATAGCTGTGATTTGTGTGCCGATTTTACTCCTACTTAAGCCTCTGTATCTCCGATGGGAGCATAACCGGGCGAGAGCTCTAGGCTACCAGGGAATTGGTGAGAGCACTAGAGTTAATGTGTTGGATGGGGGTGAAGACGAGGATGAGGGCGATGGTTTGACTAATCAGCGAGAGAGCTTTGGTACTGATGAGGGAGTGGCGCTGATAACAGAGGAGATGCATGGAGAAGAGCATGAGGAATTTGAATTCTCCGAGGTGATGATTCATCAAATCATTCATACCATCGGTACGTTTTCGCTAGGAAATAAAACGTCTCATGAATCTTTTAGTCTGCTAACTCCTCCGATAGAGTTCTGCCTCAACTGTGTCTCCCACACGGCTTCATATCTCCGCCTTTGGGCCCTCTCCCTCGCTCATCAGCAGCTCTCAATCGTCCTTTGGAATATGACCATCGGAATCGCTTTCAACATGACTGGTGCTATAGGCGTGATCGCAACGGTTGTAATGTTCTATCTATGGTTCGTCCTTACGGTCGCAATCCTATGCGTCATGGAAGGCACCAGTGCCATGCTGCACAGTTTGAGGTTGCACTGGGTGGAGGCTATGAGTAAGCACTTTATGGGCGATGGAGTAAGACCTCCCTCTGGTTTCAATGCGCTTATGACAGTTACTAATTTATGCATTTTAGATTCCGTTTGAGCCTTTCAGCTTCAAATTGATACTGGAAGCAGACACTCCTGAAAATTAATTTTCTTAGATTCGACATCTTTTGCCGTTAACTTTGCATCAACTGTACTATGTATCAGTAACTCTTTTCTTTATGCTGTGTTGAGGGGTACGCTCGGGCATGAAGAAGGGTCACTATCTGCGAAAATAAAGATTTTATCTTGCTCCCCTACTACTGATGCCTGACTCCTTCGCACTATTGAAGCAAAAGAGGATGTCCCACTTCCCTTTTCTATTTGACCGCATCGAATGTTACACAAACAGCCGCAGTGTAGCTATCCCCAGAAGAAAATGCCTGATAACCACACTCGTCCGAGTCTACATACTCCCTCAGGCCCCCGCAACGCCCTCCTGGAGCGGATAAAACTACCTAGATATGTGTCTTGGGCAACTAGATGCTTGGTACCGCTACTAACCCACCCGACGCGAACTTTCTACTCTTAGAATGCTAAGCCATTGATAGCTGAGAGGAGGGATAGGGGGAAAGAAGGAATGAACTGGGAACTGTAGGGTGTGGATGAGGGATGAGTAGTCGTATAGCGGTTTACGGGATTAAGGGCCATAGGTCCATGGATGTGACAAGTTGGGTGGATGCAGGTCGATTCGGGGGTTTTAACTCATATGGCGAGTGCACTCCCCGAGAATGTAAGGGTAAACATGTCCAACGAATCTGATATTCTGAGAAATCATGGTATCATGCTAGAGTAAATACCCTGCCCTAACTTGAAAAATCTTTTAACCGGGGTTGTTTTATGGAGATGGCGTGTGGAAAGAGAGAAAAAAGAAATAGGTATGTCTGATTGCGGGGGGAAAGAATGAACTTTTTTTTTAGAATCAATTGTTAAAATACTATGGCTATTTTCGGAGTAATACCTGACGTAAATACAAGGGTAACGGGGGCCATGCACCGGTGTCTCGATGAGCTACTCCATCACTATGCTTAAGTCTTGACTGTAAAATGAAGGGCGCTCTCGTGGTGCCATAAAAATCCCGTATACCCAAGGTTTTTCTGTGATTGTAGAGTGATCCTGATGCCTTATAAGCATCTCATGCACCTAGGTATTCCCGGTGATCAGGAGTGCTAGTGATGCCCTATGACGATCTCATCTGCATAAGTCTTGCTGGTGGTCGTGTAGTGCTCCTGATGCCTCATGAATATCTTCTGTGCATAGAACATGCTGGTAGCTGTGGAGCGCTCCTGGATGATGCAAGGATAACGTGTACAGGGAATGACTAGAAGCACTTCCAGTATCACGGATCAATCATGGTATAGCAAGTAGTGGAGCGTTTCCTGAGATGATGTCTAACAAATCAGAATCGTGGTATTCTGGCAAATAATCGTGGAAATCGTGGTATACGAGCAAATATCCAATCTATTCTGAATTCAAAATGCGTGTGGGCGTCGGATTTAAGGTCGCCAACTACGGAGGTCGCGGCCAAAAGTCTTGACAATTACGTCCGCTTTTAATTTCGGTGCCACTACGGAATTCAACAAGCATCAGAAATCAATTTAAAATCTTTCAGAATAATAAAAATTGGATTTCTTTCACTAGAAAAAATATTAAGCTGATCGGAATTTCTAGTAGTGCTGCTGCTAGCCTATGCCCGTCGCTAAATTGGAGCGGCAATCGGCTGATCTGCAACTGAATTCTAGGCGCCCTTTAACTAAAAAATAGGTGGCTGTGTCAAGACTTTTGGCCGCGACCTCCGTACCTAGTTCAAATTTATAGATGAAACAGAAGACGTGGTGGGATAGTGGGTATAAAAAGAGAGACAAGATCCTCAACCAAAATAACAAAATGATAATAGACATCAACCCGTGCATGGCCGCTAAATACGCTGATCGCTGAAATACGAATAGATAGATACCTATGTAAATGGTATATTCCTGCTCCCTAGGTGATCCCGCCTGAATACCCAAAAGAATGATACAAAACTTCGTTTTCCATCTTATTAATCTCACACTTCATTAAATGTTGTTGAATGACGATGACGAAATGAACCATACTCCTTATTAGCCTCAACCACATGTATCCCTTCCTTTGACGCCAACAAGGGATTCTTCTCCTTCTCCTCGGATGATCCAAACTGGAACTCCAAATGATCCGCCGCCTTATTCTCGCCTCCCGTCGCGACAATCCGGACATGCGCCTCCATAGTCTTCAGTGTCGTGATGCCGGCACAGGTATTCTCCATGACAGTTGACGGCTTCGAGTTCAACGCGATTGCAGTGATCTCGGCTGCGGAGTCCCAGCTGCTGGAACTGAGTCCCCATATTAATGAGTATATCACGTGGCAGAATGCGAGGACGACGTGGGTGAGCAGGAAGAAGATGGCGAGCTTGGAGATGGCGTCGTGAGAGGTGTAGGACCAGCCGTAGGCGTAGACTTTCAGCTGTGGGTTGATCCAATCTTTGCTCGCTTGTGCGTCGACTTCGTAGGCGTTGCCGAATCGCATATACTCATCAACCCATAAGCCATCGGAGATGCCGTTAGGATCTCCACCGTGTTTCAACTTTCCTTGCAGTGTAGCTGTGCTGCCGATTCTGGCTAGCCCATCAGTGAACATCATTGCCAGGATGGCTTCGATGACGGGCGGGTGGGTGTGGTTGGGTTCCGAATTCACAGCAGCAGACGCAGCGATGGAAGCAAAGGCGGTCGTGTCCTGGTCATCAATCACTGGGTTCAAACTTTGAGCCCACTCCACAGTAGTGCTGATCGCTGTCCATGTCCAGTTAAACTGCACCCGGCCAAGGTTGTAGACTGGCACATTGGAGGGTGCACCCCACACAACCATGCCGAGAGAACTCCCTATCTGGCTCTCCGCCCACCGTGAGTCTATGTTGCATGTCATGTACGTTAGGTTGTCTCCATGCTCTGGGATTGGAAGCACAACGACAGCGCCCATCGTGGAATTGGGAGCCGTCGCGTTGTCAAGCTTCAACCAGTACAGGTTGGTATTGGATTTCACGGTCGAACCAGTCACAAATGCATCTTGCCACATCTGATCATCGGTAAATGATGTTTGTATCGGGTCAGTGCCATTGAAAGATGGGAAGGCCAGCGAGTTCGAGGTATCGCTAGCGCGAGTGTTCAGCGTTGAACACTGCACACGTGTGATAGGTTGAATGGTATCAGCCGTCAAGAAAGCATCCCGCTTGAAGTAGTATAGTAGATGTAGGCGATCCATCGCAAATTTCGCGGCCGTTGGCCACCAAGTCCCGGCAATTGCCATCCCATCCGCCACAGCAGCCTGAGGGGTCGTGGCAGTAGTGATGGAGTCTGGATTCCTGCCTAGTTTCACCGTAACATTCATATTCCTGGTGACTTGAGTGTCAAATGCCGGCACAACCCGCCCTGGTACAAACTCGAAGCCTCGATCAACAAAGAAAGTGCTGAATGCCTTGATGGAGGGAAAACCTCCGGAAGGGCAGGTAAGATTTAATGGCGCGCTTTTGGTGGAGCATATCAGGCCTCCTGAATGCGAGGAGTTCACTTCTGTTGGCCATAATGTCTGACTGGTAGCGTTAATCCAAAACGACGTCCCGCAGGCTGGCCATAAGCCGAGTTTAGGCATGATTGCTATAGCGCTCGAGGGAGCTGCCGTCGCAGCCAGGACCACCGCACCAAAGATCACCAAGATGAGAAAGAACTTCCTGAGCCGAGTGAGTTGGCCCTTGGAATTCAAAACTCCCCAAAACTCCAGTGACCAAAGGTAGCTCAGGTCTCTAAAATTTTGCCCGATGTGCACAGCTCCAAACGGCACTCCGGCCCCAAATGTCAACTGATAGCGTATATAGCTGAGTAACATCGCGGCGATAGATGCCTGGATGGAGAGTTCGTGAAGCTTTGCAGCAAACTGGAGTGCAGCAAGTTTAGCATTATCGGCGCCGGAAGGACCCCGGAGTTCTCCGCCAAGGTAGGAATTCTGGAGGTTCAGGATCACTAGGGCCACGGAGGGGACGACGGGCACGATGTGGATGGCACATCGTGCGAGTGCAGTCAGCCTGTTGCGAGTAATCGCGACTTTCGTTGGTTCGCCGCTTCGATCGAAGGTGGAAACGAGGAGATACAGTCCGAGTGCCCGAAGTAGCGGGTTCGAACTCAACCTTGAAGCCATTGATCGGGGGAGGCATAGTGAGAAGAACGGTGCATTGTGCGTGTATTATTATATTGCAGGAGACTTCGGCGAGGCTATGCAATAGGATGCGGCGAGACGGAGACGGAGAGATACGAGCGTAGACCCTGTATACGGCGCCTGTGCATGGAGTAAGGCAGCATGTAGGGACAGCTCTGACCCATGAGTGCTCCAATATACGTACTCATTCCATATGCCCGAGAAGCTGGAGTGCTCCCTAGGACAGGGCGACCCGCTGCTGCATGGGAGAGGCTCAAAACGTCTCTGTTATAGTTGGAGGCTTCCGCGCAGCTCACCACCGTGACTGTTCTCTCCAGAGTTTCCATTTTTATATGCTTAAAAATAGAAGAGCACCCGCAGCATTCAAGTTGGGTGGGAACTCGCATGAGTGGAACTCCCATGTAAATAGTTAAGCACTCTACTACCCAGTGCTCTAACCCTCCGCTGCCCGCTCATCAACCAACAGTCTCAACTCGCGAGGCGGCTTTAGGGTCGTACGCGGTACATGCTACTGATGTAAGTAAGGCGTAACGCAGGGAACGACAAGATGTCTCACGCATTTGTTTTGTATTTACTTCTTTTTGTGATATTCTTGTTGCCTGGTAGACGGACCGCTCTCCCCCTGTTGTGTTACGTACCCCACTGGGATAAAAGGACACGGGTGAAACGCAGCAGAGCGGCGCGGGACCGGGATGCGGGATGGATTCCCTTTACCCGCAAACTCTCACTGGTCACGCATAACCGCCCGGAACAGTTGGCCTGGATGTCACGAACATTATATTACATCATCGTCTAAAAAAGGCGATTTCCAGAATTCCGCGATTCTGGTTCCTTAGACGTATTCTCCAAGCACACCGCCGCCCGAAGCGCTGCCGTTGATTCTCTCTACTTGCGCATGCTATCTTTATATTCTTAGCAGCACTATACGGCTACCAGCAAAACCTATAAACATAAGATATTCATGAGGCATCAGGAGTACTCCATAATCACCTGGAAGACCGATGCACATAACATATTCATGAGGCATCGTGAATACTCCATGATCACCTGGAGGACCTATGCACATAACATATTCATGAGGCATCGTGAATACTCCATGACCATCTGGAAGACCTATGCACATAACATATTCATGGGGCATCGTGAACACTCCATGATCACCTGGAAGACCTATGCACAGGAGACAGCTACAAGTCATCAGGAGCTCTTTATGATCACCAGGGAGAAAAGAACGTACAGGATTTTCATAACACCTCGAGGGCTTACAATCAAGACTTAAGCATATGGGATACCCGTTTGTTGTTGTATTTTGGTTTTGATGATTCTGAAAATCGTGATATCCCAGTTAATATCTCTCCTTTTCGTCTCTCTAGCACTTGCATCACACCTTTCTTCTTTTGCGCATGTTCATCTGGGGACTCTTAACGCGGGACATGGCGAAAAGGCTCGTTCCTTTTAATAAGACTGTCAAATCGCCGCTTCCGACTACATGCGCCCAGCAGTGTCAATGCGTTTATATTATTTCTGTATCTAAGCAACTCTAGTTTCTTGGCTCTACAGCGAGCAATTCTATACATACCCTTGTTGCTGCTCCTTTCCTTCGCCCCGCTTGCAAGTTGGGAAAGGGAGAGGAAAAAAACTCAAATCATTGGAAATCCACTATCTACCTAGTCGTCGATCCTCAACTCCCCAGAAACGCATCAGAACCATCCTTTATGACCATCTGGCCCCACCACCGATATCACCTCCATGAAAAAAGTTGGCTATTATTGAATCATGAATATGTTACGGGGCGGTGCTCTTGTCGTTGATTGCGAGATTGCATGTTCCTCATATTCTACAGATACTCAAGCATCCATTTTTCTCCAGATCAATCTATTGCTCCCTCGATGACTAGAGGGGTCTGTCTTGTTCAACGTTGGTTAACATGTTGCGTGTATCCGTGTGTGAGTAGGGTCTCGCGGTCGCCGCACCTGGAAAAATCTGCAGCTAGATGACGGAGTTATTGTAAATGAACGAGCTGTCCATCGAAACGGCCCAGCGTTGGTGGTGGCAACATGTCAGCTTGATTCCTAGGATAGGAAACCCACGCTTTGTAGATCCCCATCAGGAGTAGGAGTGAGGAGTGAGGACGCTTTCCAGAAAAATAAAGAGGCACAAAGACAAAAGCGGATGGCGTCGGAATTCGCCGTCGGGTAGCTCACTCCTCACTCCTACTCCTGATGGGGATCTACAAAGCGTGGGTGGGCTTCCTATCCTAAGGATCAAGCTGACATGTTGTTTCTAAACTGAATTATTCTCGCCATGGTGTCCGTGCCGCAAGCAAAATTCCGGTCGGCCATCTTCTTCCTCCTGGTTGTGCTTGGCTGGCTATTCATTTATTCCTCGCCATTCCGGTCCTTATTCGAGACACCCCCGAAGACCGCAGCAGAAGATCATGTCGTCAGAACCATCACCGCCGTGTTACGCTACTTCCTTGACTATCCTCTCGGCGACTCGCAGTTCGGTGAGCGCGGTCAGCGGGTGCAGATACTCAGAGATTGGATCGAAACCTCCGAGGCGGCGAAGACATCCTTGGCACCGCATCTCAAAGAAGAGGTCTATCAAGCCGCAGAAGACCTTGCGGTTTCGCTATTCCCGTTCATCCGACACCCCGCGAACCCCGATGATCCAAAGCCGCTCGACACGCTTCGACAGAGCTACGTTCCCGGGTCAAAGGGCATCGTCATCCCGGCTGGCACGAAGACCTTTCGATACGCCTGTCACCTTATCGTCAACATTCGAGATGTCCTGCGATCGAGTCTACCCATTCAAATCGTATATGCCGGAGACGATGATCTGCCATCGAACTACCGTGAAGCCATGGTCTCGCTGGGTAAGGATATCGAAACGTTAGACGTCAAATCGGTGCTGGAGGATCCTACGATTCAACTGGGCGAAGGGGGATGGGCTATCAAACCGTTTGCGATTCTAGCCAGCAAATTCGAACAGGTAATTCTTCTCGACGCCGACGATGTCTTTCTGCAGAAGCCGGAGGTCATATTCGACGAGCACAATGGTTATAAGAGCACAGGGACACTTCTATTCCATGACCGTCTTCTCTGGCAAAACGCTTTCAAGGAACGACATGCCTGGTGGAAGGAAGAGATGAAACACCAGCCTCCCAGCGCTGCCCTTCTGAAATCTCTTGTCTACACCCAAAACTACGCCGAAGAAGGTGATTCGGGGGTCGTCGCCGTCGACAAATCCCGTCTCCCCGTTCTCCTCGGCCTCCTCCACATCTGCTGGCAAAACAGCAAATCCGTCCGAGACAAATTCACATACAAAATCACCTACGGTGACAAAGAAAGCTGGTGGTTCGGCTTCGAACTCAGCGGCGTCCCCTTCGTCTTCGAGGACCACTACGGCTCCATGCTGGGCTACCTGCGCAACGTAACCAACCCCGCTAAAGGCCCTGAAGTCTGCGGCTTCGTCATCGCGCACCTCGACGAGAGGGATAAACTCCTGTGGTATAACGGGAGTCTGTTGAAGAATAAGGCTATGGATGCGAAGACGTTTCTGGTGCCGGAACATTGGATGATGGATGCGACATGGGATAAGGGGGCGGCGAAGCCGGATATTAGCTGTATGCATGGCGGGCTGGTGAGGGATGTGGATGAGTGGGAGAAGAGGGTCTTGGAGAAGAGTGTAGCGAAGGCGAAGGAGGTGGATGAGAGGTTTAAGGAATTGATGGGGGTTTGAGACAATGGTCTTACGCTCTCCATGGATATCTGTACAGTCCTTGCCGGCTACTCGCTGTCAGGGACGATAATCTGGGCGCCGGGAGTTTTGTAGACCTTTCCGCTGCTGCCACTTCGTCACTGGGGAAAAAAATATAGGATGTCGTTATTCTTCAATATCTTTCTTTCTTTCTCTTGCGCGTTGTTAGATTATTTCGGTGTATGGGACAGGATGACATCCCATGGGATTAAAAAAATAGTTTTCTGTACCGTTTTATATATTGTGTGAATATCGCCTGCTTTTTAAAAATTTCCCCTTCTCAGCCCATTCATTTACGAGTTTTACATAACCCCCTATCCCAGCCAACATGCACTGTTCCAATCAAAATTCACCCTATTCCAAACAACATCCCCCGCTGTTCTAACCATCATCTCCGCAGAATCACCACGCCCGCCCATCCATTTCCGTCAATCAACAACAACGAAAACTTGTTTTAACCATTACTTTACGCATTGAGGGGGAAAAGGAAAAAGTGGGAATTGAGTTCGGTGGAGGATGGTTGGATCGTGGTTTGGGGGGAGATAATATGTTTAAGAACGGTTGGTGGGGAGGAGGGGGGATGTGATATTGGGTGGGGAGGGGAGGGGGTTGAAGGACCTTCATGCTTGTCTGTGGAACGGAGAGTGCGGATTGGAGTGATTACTATGGTGTCCCTCGCAGCCTCATTCTTCGATATCCCGGTACACTACTTTGTGGGAAAGACACATTGATAGTGAGGCGTTGGGTTACACGGCCAGCGCTTGCCATTTTTAGTTATTTCTTTATTTCTCTTTATTTTTTTTTCTTTCTCCACTCACTTCCGGCTATTCGGGGATTCGGGGATTGGGTGAGGAGGAGTTGTAATCCGAAGTTCCAAGGGTTGACCGCTTAGATTTTTTTTTTTGTTTTTCGGGTTTGGGGTTGGTTTGAGGGAAGTTGGTTGTGAGTATATTTTGCTTGGGCGCATTGAGTTTAGTATTGCTGAACTTTTCTAGAAATTTTCAAGTGTTGGTTGGGGGATTTCTGAGGAATTAAACATTTTGGATGGGGGTAGGTGTGGCTAGTAATTATTTCGTGAGTCCCGGACTCACGAAATGACAGCCACATCACATAACAACAGTATACATGACAACAACCACCAGCAAATTTAAAAAAAAATTTAAAGTAACAGTTTGGTAGGGCGCACCGAGTTTAATATAGCAGGATTTTAATTGGAGTTTTAAATTGTATGGTTGAGAGAATTCTGAAGAATTTAGTATTTTGGGTGGGGTAGGTGTGGCTAGTAATTATTTCGTGAGTCCCGGACTCACGAAATGACAGCCACATCACATGACAACAGTATACATGACAACAACCACCAGTAAATTTAAAAAGATTTTAAAGTAACAGTTTGGTAGGGCGCATTGAGTTTAATATAGCAGGACTTTAATTGGAATTTTAAATTGTATGGTTGAGAGAATTCTGAAGAATTTAGTATTTTGGGTGGGGTAGGTGTGGCTAGTAATTATTTC
>JAJDMY020000100.1:0-68254 GCA_022345705.2 Sabuloglossum arenarium
ATAGCGTAAGATCTACCTTAGGACCATCATTCATGTTCAGTCTCGAAGCCATGCGGTCAGGGATGAAGTCTTGTGTTGGTTCGGATATGGAGGAGGAGGAGGTTTGTTGAGAGGCGGTAGTGCGGCCAGTGCGGGTGGTGAAAGGGAAGATTTGTTCGAAGCCGATGGTTTTAGCGACGTCTTCGATGAATTTGAAGTACTGTTTGTTGGGTTGTGAGTGAGTGAGATTGTCTTAACAGACGGGGAGAGTAGGAGATTGTATGTTTAGAGGTATTTACCTTAACGGTTTTCACTTGGAGTTCGAGCGTGGCGTCTTCGTCGACGACGATCAAGAGGTATCGGTGGAGTTGGAGGCTGGAGAGAGTACACATATGGTTTACGCCGCCTTCGATGCATTTTTGAAGGGCTAGTGATTTGTGTGAGCCGGTGATGATTATTACTACTTCGCGGGCCTAGACTATCGTTAGTTTTTTTGAGTCGTTTTCTCTCTCTTGAGCTAGGTAAGTGCATACCTCCATGATGGTCTGAACACCAACGGTCAATGCCATTCGCGGCACCTTTAACATATCGTTCCCGAAGAACCGTGAGTTCGCCACGATAGTATCATAAGCCAGCGTCTTGACTCTAGTCCTCGAAGCCAAGCTTGATCCAGGTTCATTGAACGCAATATGACCATCTGGCCCAATGCCACCAAGGAACAACTCAATACCACCAGATTGCTTGATCTTCTCCTCATAGGCTGCGCACTCGGCGTCCAGGTCTGGAGCATTACCGTTGACGTTGGTGGGATCTACGTCAACGTGTGAGAAGAAGTTCTTGTACATGTATGTGTGGTAGCTTTCTGGGTGTTCGCGCGGGATACCGACGTATTCGTCCTTTGAATGGAATTGCTAGCTTGATAACTACTGCTGTTGTGCGAGTGGGAAGGAATGGAGGGACAAGATACCATGTTGAAGGTTACGACATGCTTGAATGATATGTCTCCGTCCTTGTACCGCTGCACGAGAATCTTGTAGATTGTCTCCGGACTGCTGCCTGTAGGCAGACCAAGAATGAATGGTTTCTCCGCGGTGGGTTCAAATGCATTGATACGGTCTATTTCTCACACCAGTTATCTTTGCATGCATGAATTGGTGAGACTCCGTGAGTTCCACATACTGACGATATAGTCTGCAGCAAATTGCGATGCTTCCGTTGGGTTGTTTCTGATAATGAGCCGCCTGTCAAAGATCTTCGACGTTAGGCTCTCGGAGATTTTATAATAAAAACGCCGATTCCAATTAAAATAGGGCGTTGCTGTTGGATCTTCCCCACCATCTACCACACGTCCAGTATACAAGGGGTCCGTCCAGGCGTGGCATAATATGTGTCGTGCTGCGTACGTACATGCATATTACGTAATCTCTCCGCCGACAAAGCAACAACACCATCACCACTATCCATCCACAGCCAAGCCAAGCCAACTAAACCGCAGCTCCCCACTCTAAATAGATTCCAAGAATCCTCGCCAGCCATCCGAAAATAATCGCAAATCCCTCGTCACTATATCCGCTTATCCTCTCCTTACCTCCGCTTCCCCTTTTTCAGGGATTGGTTCCATCACTCCGTAATACTCAAGGCCTCTGTATGTAAGTGACACGCAGATATACGCGCTGGTAACCCAGCCATTAGAACATCAAACCCTTACGTGATTCAGCGGCGACACCAAACACCCCACACAATACTTTTCTTCCAACCTCCCCATTCAAAATAAAAACTAGAGTGGAATTTTCATGCTATGGATCTCGCGCAACAGCGACATTCATCCCTTTTCCCTCCAGGCCACATACACAGAAGCAAAGCAAAGCAATCAAACAGACAAATCTGAAATTACATGATGACAGCAACAACAGCAGAGAAAGGACGTGATATAACGATGCCCACCCCAATCTATTTTACATGCAGAGACTTTTTATGTCCTAGGACGGAAATGTCCTGATAGAGAGGAAATAGAGAGGGGGAAGGAATATGTATCTATGATAAAACAGGTTTTCTCCGAAAGAGAGAAAGAAAAGGAAGACGTAGCGGAATACAAGAGGTGAAGTTTTCTCGTTCTATCCTTGACTGAAACGAGTAGAGGATGTCAATTATACATTTTTTTGGTTTTGAAAACGGGGTATTTCAACGACGATAAGCCAGAGGTTCCATCACCATGCCTGCTCTCCAAAGACTTGCGGCTCACCGCCGCGTTCGCGCTGTCGATGGCGGCCTCCATAGTCCCCACTGCCGTTTCTGCTGTCAAATCCTCCGCTTCTTCTCCCTGATTCGTTGCTTCTTCCTCCTCTGGAAAAGCCCCCTCTGGAGTAACTCCCTTCGCTAGATCTACCATACCCCCCCTCTCCGCCTCCTTTAGAGAATTCTCCTCTGGAGTAACTTCCTTCGTTAAATCTACCCATTCCACTTCTCCCCCCTCCACCTCCTCTAGAGTACCCTCCTCTGGAAGATCCTTCTCGAGAGTGTCCTCCATAACTATGTCTACCCGTTTCCTCAAAATCTCTAACTGTATTTACCCCCTCTACATGTAATAGTCCCAACTTATCTGCGAGAGTTCGAGACATAGAAGGAGGTTTCGTCCAGCCCCAGCCATACAGCGCCCACTTATTGAGGGCAGCGATCAACTTCTGCTTCGAAGGGAACCAATTATAGCATCCCAGCATTGACATGTAGGCAGCCGCCTTATCTTCGCGCTCTATCGGGAGGGCGGCTTGAGTGACTTGCGTCAGGATTTGTGCAATATTCGCTGGTAGTTCTGATTCCTTCGTCATGTCGACTTTAGCGGTGACGATGGAGTCATCGCGTTCAATAGGGAGATGGCGGAGACTTCTCATAGTATCTCCATATTCAAAAGAGCCCAAAAACATCCAGCCCTCCCCAGTGGCATCTCCGCGAGCTGTTCGGCCGATACGGTGAACGTATTGATTAGCATTGGTTGGACCTCCGACTTGGATGACATGAGTCACGCCTGGGAAATCCATGCCCCGTGCAGTTACGTCAGAAGAAAACATAATGGCTGATTTCGCCCTGCGAAACCTTTCCGCTGCCTCGGTACGCATTTTCTGACTCAACTTCGAGTGGATCTGGATGAGTCTGGTATATCCTAGAGGATATCCACCAAGGCTAGAGTCTCCGGGCTCCCGAAGATTTCGGAACGTGGAGGCCGCGAGGGAGACTTGGGCCGTTGAGTTGAAATATATAAGCGCCTTGAATGGTCTTGCTTTAATATCTGCACTGCTAGCAGCGGCGATCTCGCGCTTGCAGAGCTCCAACACAGCAGGAAACATGTTCTCCAGACCAACAACTTCAACTACCTTTTGTGGAACCCTCTCGTGTGTTGGGACTTCCCCATCCTTCACCGTCCGGATATACTCGTAGTTGGGTTTTAATGTTGCGCGAACTATGTCCATCACTTCACGTGGCACAGTGGCGGAATAAAGCAATGTCTGTCGATCAACATTCCTCCTATCGGGTAATAGCTTCTGAATTTCCTTTATGTCCGCTGAGAAACCTTGGTCCAGGAGTCTATCCGCTTCATCGAGAACAAGTGTATGGAGGTTTGGTGCAGAAACTCCTGATGTGATATCGGAAAGAATATCTTGTAACCGTCCAGGCGTACCGATGAGTAGATGGCAGCCATACGTATGCATTTCCCTAAGTGCGTATCGTTTCCCAGTGCCACCGACTGCTGTTTGAACCTTGATACCAGTGTTGGCACACAGCTTCCGTGCCTCGGCTGCTATCTGCTCTGCAAGCTCTCGGGTCGGAGATATGATTATGGCCCTAATGTCTGACCCGTTTTTCGATATCTTTTTGTTAGGTTGTGCAAGGCTTTCATCCTTAAGAATATTTTGAAGGACAGGGAGTAAAAAGGCAATAGTTTTCCCTGTGCCAGTCCTTGCTTGTGCCAGGCTGCAAATGCATGTTAGCACACAAGTTTATCAAATGAATCTGAGGGACTCCTCACACATCAGTCCCCTTTAACGTCTCATTGATTGTCATACTCTGAACTTCGGTCATCGTCGTGAGACCCATCTTCTTGGTAATCCTGTCGACGATACTTTCATGGATAAGCCCCTGATCCGCAAGCTGCTGGAACCTGGTGATTGGGCCATGATGTGTTATCTCATCGATTTCAGACTCTGGAGGAGGTTTGTGTTTCGCAAGCTCATAATTATGGACATTCATGTTGTCCTCCGATAACGTTTGCGCTTGTCGGAGCCATCCTGATGTTTGATGGAACCGCCGAAAGGGAATGATAGATTCGGAGGTCTCACGCCAAAGGAATGAGGATGTCAATTGTGTTGCGGATGAATTTCGGGACGTAGACGGAAGTAGCCTTAATGCCTTGCCTAATGAGGCTGGGCCTCGTCTGAATGTAGTCAACATTGTTAGTTCTGACGAAAAGTGTTGATGGATGAACTTCAGTCGCTTCAAAATCTCAAAGGTTTTTTTTTCTCCCGCTATAAGGGTCCGTGTAGACAACCGTACTTAGCACTAATACAAATTAATGGCCTTTGTGTAACCGGGAAGCGAGCAGCCATACAAATTTGTATGTAAATCGCAATATATTGCAGTGACGGTAGAAATCCATAATGTTCGTTGAAAATTTCAGTCTTTGTAGCATCGCAAGTAGCCTTTGAATCAAAGAAGTAGCGATGCTTAAATTTATGAAAATTTTATGTTGTGGTTGTAATCTATGGTTGTAGTTTGTACGGAGTAATTGTGTGTAAAAGTGCCTGAAAACCATATCACAGCTGGCTACGGTCAATAATCCCATGTAAAGCTATAGGAATTGATCTGATATGCATCTGGATGCATTCTGTGCCATTAATTAGATTAGAGAAGTTGTAGTTGAGTAAGAATAATGGTTGCATGTAGGTGTGGTATTCATATGCTGTTCATGCGGTCTACATACGACCTTCATTGCTGCTTTGCTTCCCGGTGGAATACGTTACTGTGGGGAATCTTCTCTCTTTGCTTTTAACCGGTAAGCCATAAATCACCCGCATTCATACCCATGACCTCCAGCGAGTTTTTTTACCTATCATTTTTCAAAGCCATGTTGATATTTGTATTGCGAGAAAAATGCGGTGCGTCAAGGAATTAGTACGGGCATACAGTATCTGAAGCGGAGATCGTCCCTTACGAAGCACCATACATAAAGCATAGATAAGACACGTAGGGAATGGATGGTAAACGAATGTCTGTGATCTTTAAAGACCACCACAGTTACAAGACATAGCAGCCGGGCGGTCCTGATGTCATTGAAACTCATTGCTATGAGCTCTTCATGATACACGTCGCCTAATTGCCCGGCTGGGCGGGATAGGTCATTCCGCCATCGTTCTTCTGATAACCTTGAGCCACCTGCTTTCCCTCGCCGCCGTTCTGAAACAGCAATTCCTTCTCCTCCTGCATGAGATCGCAGAAGGGGCAGCAGTAAGGACGGAAAAAATCACCCGCGGTAGAGCCAGCGAGGTTATATCTTTTCCTAACTTCGCTGCGCTGCAACATTTGCAGGACCCCGAATAAACCGCCGAGTGCGCACCAGGCAGCACACTTGGGGACAACCGGACATTAGTGTTTTCCATTGGAGGGTTTGAGGGAAGGATGGGTAAGATAGGGCTTACGTGAAGGTTGAATGATGAGTAAGTAGCCATGCTGGGTTCTTTGAGACGGTGACTGGTCTTTCCAAAGACAAAGCAGGGACACCACTATATGATTAATCAATCACAGTCAGCATCCCACCAGGAAGAGCTAAAAGTAGAAGTATCATCACATGCGAACAAAACGGAGAGAGCATATACGTAGGTCTTGCAGCAGAGATCTGCTGGCGCACAACAGTCCCAGAAGCTATTCGACCAAGCATTTGGTGGCCCACTCGCTCCACCTTGCACCGTCACCTGGTTTGGGCTGTACGACGGCTGTTGCACAGGCGCCGGCTGGGACTGATATCCCTTTTCTGGAGAGGTCGACTGAGGCGGCTGTTGGGGCTGCTGTTGATATCCCTGAGCGGGAGGAACTTGAGCGTAGGGCTGAGCCATTGCTGAGATTTACTTCTGCGTTGAAGACTGAGCTTTATGAGAAGAGAAGAGGCTTGCTGCGATGATGCTCAGGTTTGATAGCGCGTCTCAAGGAGTGAATGCAAGTCTGCAAAGACACGCAAACGGATCATGTCAGTCGCACGGTTCTATTCTTTTAAGTATTCTCCCAAGGCAAGCTCACCTCGGCAATCCGTCAAGGAAGATCAGGAGACAGACGAACTAGTGAAAGAATATAAAAGCCCCTAAGCTCCTAGAGACGGGAGAAGGCCTTGGTATTGGCAACAGAGAGAGACAAACATGTGCCAAGATAGCGTTCAAGTATTTTTAGCTGAGTCAGTCAGTTCCGGCCTTTTGCTGGCTCTAATGGGTTTAGATAGGGGGTTGGAGACGGGATGTTACTTGGATCATAGCGCGCAGGGGTCATCGCCACCAAATGATGATCAGGATTAATCGAGCAGACACGGGTTGAGTAAAGCAACATAAGGGTACTGCGTACATATCGTATACTTCGTATACTTCGTAGAGCTGAGTTGGGTACTCTATTTAGAAGAGCGATGAGGTAAAAGATTAGCTGTGCTGTACCTCCAAATTTAATCATCTTGATGTTGTCACTTTATTCGGGGTTTGACAGACGAAGAGTCGATTACAGGGGTTTGCACCAACGGAATGTCAATTAGCTCAACTAGCCAATCCACTACGGAGTACCCATTCGGAAATTGGCTTCGATCGTAAGCGAGGAGCTCTTTGCGGAGAAGGTCTGCCTCGATACGCGAGACCATAGCGGGAGAATGTGCTGTTCATTTCAATGCCCTTCAGCGCCGTCCGAAGGTGGGAAACACAAGCTCTTCTTTGTAAAGCTTATTCCATTCACTTGGCAACTCAGAGAGTGAAGCTAATTATTCTAATGAAAGTGGTTATGAGAGACTACCGAAGCAAGAAGGAAACCAGAGCAATTCCCTATGGGTCGGCTAGATATATTTCGATTCCATCGAACTACATGATGTCCCCGGATTGCCTGGTCACGCCACAATACTGGGTATATGAATGCATGCTCTTCATGGAGGATGTCGGACAGCTCGAAAGAGAACCACCAACAAGCGGTGCAAACAGCCCATCAATTGCCTTGCCCACGGTGTCTCCGAACGCGAGCAGACCACCTTGAACAGCGTTCGATAGGGAACCCACGGCAACGGTTTGGATGAGCCGATAGTCTGTTGGTGGCGAGTCGTGGCTAGCATTAGCGATGATTTCAAAGGCATCTGATTATGGTGGAGAAATTGGGCAAAGAATGAGTTGTGATTAAGTTTGAAGCCGAGAACTGATTCAACATATAGTGAAGAAAGGAGAGTCATAAGATTGAGGCGGTGTTTGACTTACAAAAACATGCGAAGTTGTTGCCGTTGAGCAAGTTCTTGGAGTTATAAACTCCTCCTGTCAGATCCCCAAGGTCAACACCGGTGAAGGTGTTGACGCCCCCAGTGTTTCCACCAATCGAGATGATCCTAGGATCGGCCAAAAAGAAACGCTCGAAGTCGAACACTGCGTCTGCGAAGAAATACGGAGTTGAACGTTTATACCTACAGGGCACACAAGATCTTTTATTAATACCCGCAATACGAATTTGGACGGACGAATTGAGGGGATATCAAAGAGCTTCTCACCAATTATTTGGGATTCGCTCGTAACCCTTGCCTAAGGAGAACAGCTGCCCATCTTCCCGAACACCAATCCCAAACCAGGTCGCCAGGTTATCTCTAGTTAGATTACCGCCTGGATACTCTTCTGACCGGTTGCCGAGCAATTGTGCTACAAATCCGTGTGCTGCTGTCGACACCAAAGCGGAAAGCGGGGCATTAAAGTACTAAATTAACGAATCAACAGTTGTTTTCGGCATAAAAGCGTCAAAAATGACTTGAAGGAGGATATTTCAGGAAAAGAACTTACGCATGGATTGGTCGAAATTGAGGTATCGATGCGCCTAGTCTTATGCTGGGTGAATAAATTAAAATCATTGTACGCCCCATCTGGTCCAACATTGTCCCAGAATGGTTGAAAATATTCCAGGTTAATTGTGGACGCATCTGCGCCATTTTGGGTACCCCAGTCCCAACTGGAGAATGACGAATCTCCTTCGTAACGGTTGTGTGTTTGTGCCATTCCCTTGCCAGCACCGAGGAAGAGGTTAAGTAACGAAGCTGAGGCGTTGCAGATGCCTCCTAAATGACCGCCGAGACACGTAGATGTCGCGTCAACGGTGCTATCGTTTCCGATAGCCCATGTTGACCCGGTGAAGCTGCCAGCTATCATCTGGCCCAATGAGCTGGAGCATGCTACTTGTCAGATTTCTTTTTGTGGTACAGGATTGTTAATACGAGGTTTGAGCGCACCAAAGAAGCGTTGAGAACTCAGGACCCGTGCCGAATACATACGTGGTTGCTTTGGCGCATTGATTGATAGATGTGTATCCATTACGTGGGAGATATCCATGGTTAGCCATAGCATTCAGACCCGTGCACTCTCCGCGACTATGTTCGAAAGGCTGTTAACTCAGAGAAAAGGGAGAGACAACAATCATGAAGATAGAGAGGGGTGAGGCAATTTACGAGTCTCCCGGCCGGGGCGCCATCCAAGCGTGAGCACCTGTCACGTCGACATACTGAGCAACAGGATCGAATTTACCGTCCCGTTTCTTAAAGTCGTTGGCATGATCGTCTCCACGGAGTGGGCATTTAGGGGGGCCATTAGCACTCGCAGGCGGTTTGTTCTGCGTTGCTTGATGCGTAGCCCAGCTATACCCGTTGATGGGGCTTGTGGATAACAATATGAGCACAGTTAGGGGGTGGAACAACATGATTACGGTAATGAAGCGTTGGAAATGAAGTTCTAGTAGAGCGGAAGAAGTGATAGAAAATTAAGGGAATCAGCTCAACCTAATATATAGGACCACACGAGGTTATCTGGTAGCACGAGTTCCTTCAATCCAAGCTGTAGCCAGGACTACGACATTGTATGGGACCGCGTACTCCGTATACAGTGCCGCAAATGCTTGAACCCATGACGATGGCCAACATTACTTGGTCATGGGTTTCGTAATTCCACATTATCTCCAAGCTCCAGAGTCCATAAGGCCCTTGATGTTTAGTGCGTTCGCAATTGAAATCCATGTCGCACTCCAGATATGTATAGGGGATGTTCCTGCTTTCAAGATCATTTGCCTAGAACGTAAGATCTATGCTGTACAGGATACAAAGGTAAACAGAGAGGATGGAAGATATATTGTTTAGGCTTTGTCAATGGTCCACAAAAATTAGTAGTGAACTGTAAAGACTCTTCAGGTGGCGACTTTGGCTAGCAAAGTCCCTTCTGACTCCAAAACATGTCCGACGGTAGACAGAGGTGATACGGGGGCAACATTTTGCTCTATTTTAGGTGCTTCGGAAAACCCACCTTAATGGAGAAACGTTTTTCCAGGCGGTAAAAATTTCTGGCGCACAACATCCCACATTTTCTCCGTGACCTACGACAGCGAATCGTAGGCAACAGCTGCGACGCCTTGCAAACATGGGCAAAAAACATGGATTTCGGGTATGATCTATTCTTTCTTTCTAGAACGCAAATCATAATGCTTTTTAGGGCGGTGGCAGAGGAGGCCGGGGTCGTGGCGGTCATCGCGGCGGTGCTGGCAATGCACCTGGCGAAAGAATCGAGTACCCACCAGTTGTGAAACAGAACGAATTCTTCGAAAAGTATTACAATAGTTTAGGGATCTTTGGAGAGGATGGAAAGGAGGAGTTCTGGAGCGTCATGCGCCGAGATCTTCCAAGCAGCTTCCGCTTCACAGGCTCGAAAGGGTAACAGCCCCCAAGAAGGTTAAGTGCCTTGTTGCAAGGAATGCTAACCCTATTGAAGGCATGCTCTGTCTGTCAAGAAACGGCTCACAGACTACTACATTCCCGAGATCACGTCCATCAACTACAATGATGCCCCCGTTGAACCGCCAACCGCAGTACCATGGTATCCTGACGGGCTTGCCTATTCAATGACCACGCCCAAGAACGTTGTCCGCCGCTTCCCGCCATTTGCTTCGTTTCAGAAGTTTCTAGTTTCAGAAACCAGCGTTGGTAATATCAGCAGGCAGGAGATTGTGAGCATGATACCGCCTCTGTTGATGGATGTCAAACCTGGCATGACAGTACTGGATATGTGCGCCGCCCCCGGAAGCAAGACTGCTCAATTGATTGAAATGGTGCATAGTGGTGAAGAAGCTAGGGTTCGGAAGGTGTTGTGGAATATTTTCAGTCAGGAAGGACGAGAACTGAGCCCTGATGGCTTTGAGATTGAGGCGGAAATGGAAGAAGCTGAGGCCGATGGAGACTGGCCAGATGATGGAAGGTCTACAGGATTGGTCATTGCAAACGATTCGGACTTTAAACGAGCTTATATGCTCATCCACCAAACAAAACGGCTTAATTCACCAAATCTCATAGTCACAAATCATGATGCAGTACTATTCCCGTCAATCCGACTACCCTCACTACCACCCTCCGATAGCGAACCGCCGAAGAGTAGATGGCTTAAATTCGACCGTATATTAGCAGACGTTCCCTGTTCTGGAGATGGCACATGCCGAAAGAATCCAAATGTTTGGAAGGACTGGACTCCACAAAATGCTCTAGGGTTGCACAATACCCAGGTTCGGATCTTGGTTCGGGGCCTTCAGATGCTAAAGGTTGGTGGACGAATTGTCTACTCCACCTGCAGCATGAATCCCGTAGAAAATGAGGCAGTGGTCGCAGCTGCAATTGATCGCTGCGGGGGTCTCTCCAAAGTTCGCATTCTCGATTGCTCTAATGAGCTTCCTGGTCTAATGAGAAAACCGGGCTTAACCAGCTGGAACGTCATTGATAGGAAAGGGCGGTTTTGGAAGTCCTGGAAAGACGTTCAGGATGAAATGGCCGTAGAGGGGATCGAGGGCTTTGGGCGCGTGGCAGAAGATATGTTCTCCCCAGTTACTCTTTCTGGAGCAGATGGAGATCATCCCGAGAGGATTCCGCTCGAGCGATGCATGCGGATATATGGGCATCTCCAAGATACTGGCAGCTTCTTCATCACGGTTTTGGAGAAGCAAAGTGAGATCAAGGCTCGGCCAGAATCAGAGCAGAAAAAACTGGTATCGAAGCCACCTGTCATTTCAGCTGTAGAGAAGAGCGCTGCACCGCCAACGAATGGCGCCACCTCTGCACGGGGGGTGGACGCAGTCGATGGGATCAGCACACCGAAGCCTTTTCCTACAGTTGATTCACCAACAGCGGGGAAAGCCCAGGAAGCTCCCCCATCGGAGCATACATCGTCAACAAAGCGTGCACAAGACGGTGGACCTGATGCGATGAATTCGATCAAGCGCCCAAGAGTCGGAGAGGAGTCTAACGGACAGGTGCATCGGCCACCTCTGCCACCTCCTCAGCCGGTCCATCCCGAGGCAGCTCAGCTATCCCAGGGAAGAAGAAATGGCCTGCCAACTGAGGAGCCTTTTAAGTTTATCTCGCCTGATCATGAGGAACTTAAAGTCATTGGCGACTTCTATAATCTATCTGATAGATTCCCACGGGACCGTTTCATGGTCCGTAACATCTCTGGAATACCAACCAAGACTATCTACTATACATCTGCCCTCGCTCGTGACGTCTTGACTCAAAACGAAGGGAAAGGCGTGAGGTTCGTCCACTGCGGTGTTAAAATGTTCCTGAAGCAAGACGTACAGAAAGAAGGGACATGCAAGTGGAGACTTCAAACGGACGGACTATCCATCGTGGAACCCTGGATCGGCGAGGACCGGATTGTGAGGCTGTACAAGCGCCAGACGCTGAGAAGGCTATTGAAAGATATGTTTCCGAAGGTTAATGGCGGCGGTTGGGAGAGCTTGGGCGAGATTGGAGAGAGGGTGAGGGATATTGAGATGGGTTGCTGTGTTTTGAGAGTTGAGACCAGTGGTGTAGAAGACGGGTTTCGGTGAGACTATAGCCTATCCTGGCCAGAATGCCTGACACTGACAATCCTGATAGCGAACGGATGGCATTATCACTATGGAGAAGCTTACACTCGCTAAATCTAATGTTGCCCAAAGAAGAGCGAAAGTAACGCTCTCCAGTCCCCCTTCCGCATACTTTTCATTTACTAATTACAACCCCTAGAGCCATGCTCCTCCGCCTCTTCGACGACGACTCCCCGATCCTAGACTCATCAAAATACAGACACCTCCCAAACGCCGTAACAGCCGATTCCCCTACAGCAAAAGTGCAGACGTCAGAGAGCAAGGAGGAGGCACCGCAGCAACAACAAATTCTCGAGGACGACCAAAAACCGATTGAGGCGCATATGGCAGATGATGACGTAGACAGTCCGATTGAAGATGTAGAGATAGCGGAGAGTACGACGCCCTCATGAATGTTCTCTGAGCCTCGGCTGGCAGCGTGACAAGGAAGGTGTCTTCCAGGGTGCATTTCTTATCAGTGCTTAATTTATAGAGAGCATCACACCAAGCTCTTCAGAGATTCAAAAAGTCCCATCTCAGATGAATGAATGAAAGAATCTAGCAACCAAGCTCCAAGGATATTGATTGTTAAGTTTAGAGCAATTTGACACGTGTGAATCTAAGTCCATGGTACGGAGTATATACGGAGTACAATGAAAAGGTTCGTTGGGTGTCCAGAATTCGAACAGTCCGAGTTGAACGATCTGAAAAAGCCATGCAAAGGAAAAAATGAGGCGAATTTCCCGAACGGTGCGCAGTGGCACAAAGCACAAGGACAAAGACACTTGACCACACAGAACTTTTTCCGTTGGGACGGTGGGGCGTGGGGCAACCCGTCATATTATCCTCGCCTATCTTATTGGGGGAATATGGGACCAACAGAAATGGGGACCGATGATGTTGTGGATAATGGTCAAGTATCGAAGAGTTATAGTTATATATATATGTTTTCTCTTCGTATCTGGTTGGGAGGGACGGCTTTTCAACGAACTTTCGCTTTTTGGTTATTGAATAGAAGAGGATAAGATAGGCTAGACAGAAGGGCTCTTCTTGATTGATTCTGTTTGCGAAGAACGTGCAGCGGGTGCTCTCTGATTCAGAACGAGGCCGACCAGGATTTGGTTGCGTTTCATTGTTTCAGCTGGTGGAAAAGAACGGGGCGGACTAGGCTTGGTTGTGTTGGATATTTCTCATTACTACAGCCTCTGGGGAATGGCGCATCAGCGAGGAGCAGTTACAACTCATCATCCGCAATGGCTGCTAGGAAGCAACATGGTATCTACTGAATTAATCAAAATCCCAGCATCATCTTCCATGTTCTACTCCATGATTCCTCTCGTCGTCAGGAGTCGACTAACGTCGATACGCAAGTCCGTCGGTATGTACGGCAGCATCACCAACAACGGAACGTCCTCATCCTCTTCCTCTTCCTCCTCGCCACCTGGAAACCGACGAGTGGGGTTACTGGGGTTGATTCGAAGGATGAATAAGTCGGCGGGGAGCTCTTCCTCTGGGACACGCACGCCGCCGCCGGCGTATTCGTCTGCTATGACGGTCACGGATGGGGCTGCGGCTGGGAAGAAGGCGGAGGCGGAGAATCTGGCGTATTTGGAGAATCAGTTGGTGGCTGCTGAGAATACGAGGGCCTCCTCGGTGGTGACGGGTAGATCGGGGTTTTTGATGTTTGAACCCGGGACGAATATTGATTGGAAGTTTGCTGTTCAAGGTGATTGACAAGAAATGGATCTCTCTCTAGGGACCAGAAGAAGAGACCTTAGCTCAGTGAGGGATAATTTTTGCTAATGAGTAATGGCGAGCAGGTCAGAGTCTCCTTAGCTCAGCGGTCGATGAATCAGTCTCCGCATCTCGAGGTGCTGCGACTGCAGATCCGGAGTTCACGAGGCAACTCTATATCCACTCCGTAACATATCTCCTCCGCGGCCTCCCGACCGATCTAACCCCCGAAGAGCAAATAAGCCTCCGCTCCTCCATGCCCTCCGGAATCACCGACCCACTGCGTCTAGAAATCGACAACAACAAAAACCTCACAATCCGGCACCCCGAAAACCCCAACCTCCGGTGCCACCCATCCTCCACCTCTCCCCCTTCCTCCTCTCTCCTCCACCAGATCCTCGCATCCATAACAATCCACATCTTCATCCTAATCCACTTCCTAGTCCCCCACCTCAAAACCCTCCTCCAAAACGCCTACATCTACGAGCGCCACAACCGCGTCTCAGAGAAGCTGCTCGCCAAGGGCATCGATACAGTTGATACGATGGGCAAGAAGAGTATTGAGTTTGGCGAGAAAGTGGCGAAGATTGGGGATGGGAAGGTCGGGCATGCGGTGGGTGAATTGGCGGCTTGGTGTGTGGAGGGTGTGGCGGGGGGCATTTATGAGGGCGTTGGAGAGGGATTGCTTATTTTAAATAATAGGAAGTAGAGGGCGTTGGGGGGGATGCGATGATGGGGTTTGTGGGTTTTCGAGTCCATGGTGTATGTAAACAGATACGTAGAGATGGGGGCGTTTGGCTTGGGGAGGGTAGTTGTTGTTGCACTTGGGTTCAGGGGTCGTTGGATAGGTTAGAATGTTACTTTTTTTTTTCCCTTTTAAAACCTCCCTTTTTCTATATAAAATAAAAAATAAAAAATAAAAAAAGGTGGATGACTATGTAATTTTCTTCGTACGGTTTGATCTTGCACCGGGCACGGTTGAGTTTGTTTCTTTCTTTCTTTTTTCTACACACAAGATGATTCTTTAAATGACAAACAAACAAACAAACAAATAAATAAATAAAACAAACATTACATGATGTTTTATTTATGGGTGGAGAAAACTACAATTTGAAGAATCCCACCCCATCAGGATGCCGGGATGAAGGTAGTAGTAGGCGGGATTTTTGCAAGTAAGGGTCGTAAGGCGGTATGGTGGTAAAGGTAAGGTTGAAGACAAATCTTTATGTTGAAAAGAAGATGGAGATAGGAATAAACCCCAGAGCGAGCCCGGTTGCCTTTCAGAATACAAAGATTTTTTGAAGATTTAGAATGATGGAAAAGGAGGAGGAGGGGGAAGGAGAGGTGATAAAAAAAAGAGAAAAGCTACTTTCTGACTACCTACGATTCCAAATGCTGCGCTGAAAAACAGAAAAACATATAGAAAGACGCCAAATCTGGTGCACATTTGTTCCTCAGTCAATCTGTATCTGTATCTGTCCGCTGGATCCACATACCCATACACCCACCAACCCCCACCTGTCAATCAGAAAGCTCCCCATTCACAATATCCCTGCTTTGACATCCTTCTTGAAAATCCTCACGCCGTAAACCTCATAGAACTTCACGCTCGAAGTCTCGATCTTCAATCCCGGCTGCTGGTCCTCATCCTCGCTGTTCTCATCGTCCGAAGATGTTTCTTCCGGGTCTTTGGATTCGATTTCTTTTTCGCCCAGGAGCTCTGCTATGGTGATGTTTTTTTTGTGCTTTTTGTGTTCGACTTTTTTGCGGATTACGCGCTCGACTGTGCCGTCAAGCGCAAAGTATTCGAGCTTGAGCTCGGGGTAGTGCGCGATGTTGTCGATGGCGAAGTTGCGGAGCTCGCGAACTACCCATTGGCATGTGTCGTCTGTGCGGCAATTGAGGATGTATAGCGCTTTCAGAGACACGAGGCCGGAGATATATTGTAGTAGGAGATGCTATTTAGATAAACTTGTTAGCTTCAAACTCAATTCAGATCCTTCGATATACTCCGAGTAGTAAAAGGATCTTACGAAGTTCTTCAAGTCAACACATATTGCCAACTCTGCCAAATCCACCCCTTTTTTCGTTAATAGTCGAATTACCTTCCCATTGATATCCCAGCTATAGTCATTCTCGTTCTTAATCATCAGTTTCTTGAGAGTCCTCGCATGTTTCCGTAAAACATTCTTTCTGATATCCTCAATCCCAACACTTGTTTTTGGTGCCAAAGACTCGACTTTAGACTTCGTGGTCCGCTCCAACATAAATATTTCAGTGAGACCATCGATATCGTTGACAAATGATAGGAACTCCGTGGTGACGTTGTCCGTGTAGATCTTCTTGAGTTGCAGGGGACTCTTCTTGTGCGTATTAGACATTAGCGTCCAAAACGCAGCTTGAGGTCCAACGTTGAGGAGAGTAATGCGGCGAAGGGCAGTGAGATCAATAGCACGATCAAGTACTGACGGTCGTATAGGAATCAAATATAGCGACAACGAACGAAGCGAAATCTTTCGAGTAGAGCGGATGTAATCTTTTACAGATTGGCCATCGGAGGAGTCGAGTTTTTTTGCATCAATTACCTGTGACTGTGATTCCAAAGGCTGCGATAGTTTCGCCGACGTATTGGCTTCTTTCATGGATTCGTTACTTGTTTGATTGTGGACTCCCACTTTGCGACTATCCTCTTTACCCAAGTCGATTTGGCCCAACCCGCCACTCATCTTTACCTCAGGTACTTTAATGAAGCCATTGGCTAGATGGTGCGTATTATCCTTTTCCTCCTTCACATCTTTACTATTTTCTGTCGTAACTTCAGCGACTATGTCGTGTGTCCTAATCTCATCCCCAACTTCCTCTTGATCGTCAACGTCATCAAACTCTTCAAAGTCAGGGTGGTCAATGTCAATGTCTTCTGGCACTACATTTTCCGGTTTGGCTGTTGTTACCGACTTATCTTTGAGGGGCGGCGTATCGAAAAGGCCAGGTCCATCTGTCGTGTCTTCTTTTCCGGTCTTATCGTCCTCGGAGGTCGCATTGTCTGCTTTCTCTTTCCCCTTTCTATCGGAAGGCGGCTCGGAATTAGCCTTTGAATTTCCCAATCCATCACCAACGAGATCGGGCTTTTTGTCCTTGCTATCACCCCCATCTACGATTTCCAAAGCAGAAGCATCACTACCAGTTGACGACGAAGCCGCGGCCGCCTCTTTACCACCAGCGATAACATAATTCTCCGCACCTCTTAGAATCAATTCCAGTGCTTCCCGCTGTGCGTCAGAAACTTGCGACAGCGAAGCCTCCATAATCTTCTTTGTTGCCGTCCCAAAATCCTTAACGTCGTTAATAAATGCCTTCCAAGCATCATCTGGTTTGCCGCTTCCAATTTTGCTCTTATCCTCCGACTTTGATTTCTCCTTTGATTTCTCCTTTGAATCTGCCTTTGAGTCTGCCTTCTTCCCACCCACTGCCTTTCCGACGCCAAAAATCTTTCCGAGCACTGCCTCCTGTTCCGATCGCTCCGCTCTGACTTTGGCTTCTTTTTCTAAAGTTCCTTCAGAAGCGCCTTGTGCTGTAGGCGGTGGATTTATAGGATTTCCGAGATCATCCACCATCTCATCATCCGAATCTTCTACATCATCATAACCTGGCTTGCGAGCCTTGATCGCTAAAGCCTCCGATAGAGATAGTTTCAGTTTTTTGAGAGTCAACGAAGAATTGTGGACACATGCGGCGAGTTCCGAGACGTATGACAGACTATCAATATCAACGACTACGAGGCTATTCAAAGACTTGAAGCCGGAAAATGTTGGAGGTTCCGGGGGGCTTTCATTTGTTGCTATCCCATTTGACTTCGAGGTTGTTTCAGGAGACTTTGTTGAATAAGGCGGAGGCGGTGTTGATGGGACTGAAGACGACGAGGATATATTATCGGAACTTGTTGCATTTGCGATTGTAGTCGATGAAGGAAGGGGCGGGGGTGTCTGGTACATCGATTGACCTGCTTGTAGACGGATGTGAAGATGCCGGAGGTTTGGCAACGAGTGTAGAGCAGCAAAAACAGGCCGATTAAGCTCAACACGTATATTCCAGCTGCGCCAGTATCAGCCATGTTGTGGTATATGGATAAGTGGGGCAACTTCTGCTTCACTTACTAGAAAGTCTCGAGAGCTGCTGCATCCCTCAATACCAGGGCAAAAAGTGTATTCATAAATTTCCCACAGCTTGTTTCGTAACCATACTGTTTATACGCCCTCTCCCCCTTCTCCCCCCCACTGAGTGTATCCAAGCTTATCTCTTTGAGGTATCTTGCGTAATCGTGCTTGCTTGTGACCAGTGTGTCAAGGCCGCCAGCAAGGCCGTCAATCGGAGAATCAAATTGGGGATCGTCATCGTCCGGGAAGACTATACCAAAGCTGCGCCAAAGCTGAGATGAAGCTATCGAATGAAAATGACGAGAGACTAGCGCAAGGGCAATGAGGTCTTGAGGAGTTGACTGTTTTCTCGGTTGAATTAGCAATCAGACATCTTGGACTAAATAATTCAAGTAAGGGTGTTCGAATTAGAATATCGTACATGCTTGAAGATGTCTTTCTGTGTCTCTACTGGAAGGTCCAGGAGAGTGAGTTTCTTCATCTTCCAGTTGCCCCTTTGGCGTGCTGTGGCTTTTAAAGGAGGATAAATTATTCCAGGTGGACTGATTCTAGGGTGATAATAGTAAGCGTTTGACTGGGTTCACGATCGTTCTTCATGTGCCGGACTGTAATGTGAAATCGGTGGAAATCGGATTTTATTTGGTGCCTTGTCAGCGTTGTGAAGATGTGAGGCTCAACTTGATTTTCGTTGTCCGTAGCCATGGCCACTAGTTAAAGATGTTCCGATCCAGTCGATTTTACAATCTGCACACCGCGCCCGTGCTTCTTTTCTAGCCCTCAAGTCATTCACCTGGCATGATGCTTAGCAGTGCTTCACATGTATGTACATACATGTGCGGCTCTTTAATTGGATCAAGACGACCTCAAGGTTCCATCTTCTCCAATCAATGCAAATGCTGATCAATTGCACGGTTCTCAGCAGTCCTACTCCGCAGTGGAAGATCTCGTTCCATGACGTGAAAGATTTGTATAACGATAACCAACACGCGGAATGTCGCTCTGCTATTGCCTTTCTGCCGTCCCTTTCTAGCTTGATGGTGGCAATTCTGACAGCAAAGTCTTGCTCGTGCAAGGGTGGGAACATCTTGTCTCCGCAAGCCAGTGTCGTCATTCTTACGATGCAGATGTTGCCCCGCAGCCATGATTGAAATGTCAACCTTCATGACACTTAAATCCAAAAGCATTCCCCTCCACTTATTCTATTCTCACTTTAGCATCCACAGCACTCTACAATGTCTTGTTTTGGCTCACGAAAATCGCGGTCTCCGGATACTGAGCCGCTTGTCCCTCAATATGACGACGATACATCAATGCAGCGGGCACTTCATCAGAAGCTTCACACTTATCAGATGATAAAAGCTCTTTCGAAAGGCTATATGCCCTCTACGGAGCAGGTTATTGTCAATCTCCGTAGTTTGCTGTCTTCGGATTTCTTGAATCCAAACAACCCCAGCTTGAGCGATTCTGGCTGGCTCCTTCTGAAATTCTTGAAGCAATGGCTCACAGAATCCATTGAGCTGCTTCGACATAAGAATAACGCAGACGAGATCCAAGATTTCATATGGTTTCTTTCGAAGTCTAAGATATCACTAGATACAAACGACTTGACCAGCACAGCTTCGTCTTTCAAGGCAAAGGCTGACGCTTCTGCTGGTGAGTAATGTCGATAATTTAAGGTCTTGTACATGGTAGACTGATAAACGCAGCATATGAAAGCTTGAGAACCGTGGGAAATCTCCTCCTTACCAACTCCGATTTCCGCCTCCTTCTCGCGGACCTTAATGTCATCGGCCGGCAAGTGTTCGCAGACACAGCTTTCGCGGCCTCAAATATCGCGCACGAGGCTGCGGAGCAGGTCCAACCTTCCGAGCGGGATACCCAAACGGTCAAGAATCCGGGGTCGGAACCTGAACCAGCTCCGTCGGTCGATGAGCTTGGTGGTGAAGCGTCCGAGGTTTCGAGGGTAGTTGCGCACGGAGTTGCTAGGACAGGCGAAGAGGCTGCGGCAAGCCTAGTGGATAACTTTTCAGGGGAGCAAAGGGATGCACTGCTCTTCCGATTGAAAAATGCCGTCACGAAGCTTCGTGGGAGAAATGATTATTCGGGCTCTGTTTCTACAATTTCAAAGCTCCTCCAGCGATATGCAAAAGCGTATTCCCGAGCTGTGGAAAATACTATCAGCGCCATCCAAGAGGATGTGGAACCAAATCCTGAACTTGACCGCGCTGTGAAAAGCTTCTGGTCGATTCTTAGTTCCTTTGGTGACCGCGAACAGTGGAAAGAGTTGGAGAAACAGTTCAATCAGCTCGGGACTCATTCTCAGAAAGACCCTGAATTCGAGAATTTCGTGGCTGATGTTGGCAACTCTCTCCAAAAGCTGTTGATGGACCCGGACTTCTTCGATTCCACACAGAACAAATTTGAAGAGTTACGTAAGAAGTTTCAGGGAGTCGGGAGCGAATCCTCGCTACGCAAGGATCTTGATGACACTCTTTGCCAACTCCAGAAGACCTTCAAGTCGGTGGTTAATGATGAGGATGTGTCTAAGCTTCTATCCACAAGCTTAAGAATCTTCAACATTCTGTCTCCATTGCAGACAACCGTCAACCCGGAGTTGATTGAGGACTCGCTTCAGGTATTCATACCACTCCTCATACAAGCGGTTCAATATATACCGGTACCCCGGTTGGAGGTTTCTGTGCCAGAGATTGATCTCCTACTTGAAAACCTAATTCTCGAACCCGGGAAGGCGATTAATGGATCCTCGTTCCTTCCCTTCAGGCTGAGGATTGAGACATATAATGACCTGGAAATACGAAAGGCGCGCTTCAGGACTACCTCCAGGGTAACTTCCCTGATCTCGATCAAGATTGATGGAATGTCCATCCGCGCTGACGACGTCGGGTTCTGGCTGAGAGCGCATTCAGGGCTTCTGCGACTTGCGGATGAGGGTATTGCTTCAATTCAGCTTGACGAAAGGGGCATTGATGTGCACATTGACGTGGAAATCGGTAAAGACAGACTGGAGAAGATCTTAACACTTCGGGACGTCCGGGTTAAGATTCACAAGCTGTCGTATACTCTTCAGAAGAGCAAATTTGCTTGTTTGGCTTGGTTTTTCAAGCCATTCCTTCGGCCTATCTTGAGAAAGGCACTAGAGCACCAGCTGGCCACTGCGATTGCGAATGGTCTTCACGCCGCAAATCGTGAATTGCTTTTCGTTCGGGAGAGACTCCGAGCAACGCGGATATCCGATCCTAAAGACGTTAGTACATTCATTAAGGCCGTGATTTCTCGCCTCACGCCTGAAGAAGACCCTGATTTGTACAGAAATGTTGGATTGACCGCTCCGAGCAAAGGAATTTTTGCAGGCGTGTACGCTCCTGGCAGTGTCGTGAGACTATGGAACGAGGAAGCTGCACGCGCCGCGGAAGTGGTAGGTGGCAACGCTGAGGCTGGCTGGAGGAACGAAATATTTGATATCCACGCGCAAATGTTGGGCTGACTCGGGGCAAAAAGAGTCAATATTTCTTTTTCCACACATTTCTGAGCACCTGGTTTCTCGCATTTCTTGGTAACTAGGAAATCTGATGATACATGAATTACTTTTTTTGTACGGAAAGCAAGATCTCGTTCCGAATAAATGAAAAACCATGCTCTGTGCGTACTCCAAGACTATCGATTGGTGGTGAACCTTGGGACGAAAAGTCAAAGTAGCCAGATTAGGCGGATAAAAAGAAATTTCCTTTGAGCACTGGAGAATAGACCCAAATGTTTGTTTTTGGTCTGAAAGTCTTGCTTGAATAGCTCGCAAATGTCGTGTGAGAAGGTTGTGGGCGATGTTTCTTGCCTCCATGTTCTCTTTTTTTTCCCTTCACATTTTCCATTTTTCCTTTTTCCTCCAGGCATCGCGTGACAAAAGTTTTTTTTTTTTTTTTTATAACAAAAAAGTCTCGTTCAAGGCAAGGGGGAGAAAAGCCTCGGAATCGGAATAGGCGACTGATTCTGATGCTTCATGGTCCCGGGTAGAACGTTGGATGGAAGCTGGACTGGACGTGCATATCAAAACAATAATGAACAAATAATGAGGTTCGGCTGACGCCTGAGGGGAGGGAGAGAAGCGGGGCTGTTACATGTATGGGTAGGTATCGTTTGGAGATTCCTTATTCTTGGGCGAGCCGGGATCCCCGAAGAGGGCTGAAGTGTCTTGTCATTCGTGAATATATTTTATGATTCAGTATTGAGGACCGTTATATAGGGGAGACAGCCACCCTTTTCCTTGCGTTAGTTACACAAAAACAAAACAAGAAAACGCACAAGCCGTCGGTAAGATCCTTAGGAAATTAAACCAAATAAGCAACACCAAAGCAACCCATAACGAACGAAGTTACGTATGAAGCACGCTGCTTTCCTGCTGTTGTTGTTTCACAGCCCAGCACCGGATGGCCCAAAGAAAAACCCGTCAAAGAGATCAAATTGCGAACCATCGCTGAAATCATGATTGACGTCGAGCGCCAAGCCAAATCCTAGATCGATGCCTGTATTCCCACCCCCGTTGTTGTCTAGCGCGAAATCCACGTCATCGAAACCCCACCCGGGAAGGATATTGGTGTTACTATTGTTGCTGCTATTGAGGGGATAGGAGGACTGAGATGTGGGGCCTTGCTGCTGTTGCTGTTGGGCTTGTAGATTCGGGTCGATGTTCGGGTTTGGAGGGCCCAAGCCGAAGCCTTGTTGCCCAAGCACCCCCGGAATCTGGTAACTAGGATACCTCTGCTCTATCTTGGCGGGACCTAGAGTAGGTTTACTTCTGTAATTTTGCCTTGATGATCTCGCATTGCTTTCAGTCTCCTCAGAGAAGAGATCCCCGAAATTCATGTCAAACTTCGGCGGTGGCCGTCGCGGGCCTTGGACGCGCTGTGCGTTTGGGTATGCCATAGAGTCGCCTTGGGCCGAGTTGTTCCAGGCAGATATGTCGGAACCAAAGTAACTCTCGCTATCCTGATCACCAACGCTGCTTTCTGTTGAACGGTACGTCTTCGTGGAAGTAGCTGGCTCAGAGCCTAATACTGAAGCCCGAGAAGAGAAACCTGTTGTCGCAAGGCACATCTGGACAGTTGCTCTACTCATACGTTCAAATGCATCACGGCAGGCTTCTGCCGGCGGGCATTTTTCGATCAAGTCATTCAGGACAGAAGTGGCAGCGAGAACCGTGAAGTCCATATCATCGAGTGTGATCCGGTCCCGAACTGCCGGCGAATGCCAAATTGCGTAGAGGAACGAAATGCCTGAGCATATTAACTTACAATTTGACGAGCTAAAAGGGGGAAGGATAACTACTGACCGGCCATGAAGAGGTGATGCGTCGCGAGAAAGGTATAATTCACGAGATGTAGGCGATGAAGTTGCCGGTAGATTCGCAAAACTTTCTGTCCTGCCTCGGCAACCTTTAAGAATACTTGTTCCTCATCTTCGCGCTCTTCTATATTCACCATTGAAGGACTAGATACCTCATCTGAGGTGTTGTATTCCCCTGCTAGCATTGGTGGAACGGTTAAGCTTTGACGATAGAGCATTATCACGGCTTGCCAATAGTTCAATTGCAGAAATTCAGTGGAGAATTGCACTCCGATCTCTTCCTTGGTCGGCGCCGAGTCCTTCCATTCCCGGAGTCGTCGGTCAATATCAACCCGCCAGAAACGAAACGACTCGAACTTCTGCAGAAAAGGCGACTGGAGCTGTGAATGCATATAGGGATTGCTCGCTATATCACCAATCACGCGTGCTTGTTGAGCTTGTTTGTGTTGTAGGACTTGGAGTATCTCGGACTGTAACAGTCGAAGCCGGATGTAATGATGAGCAACAAGCTTATAGCTGGGTGTCAGGGATCCTCCCGGTGGAGATGAAAATCCAGCTGTTGTAATGAAAGCATCGTCTAATAATGATGGGAACTACACGTATGCCAGATTGCTCTAGGTTAGCAGCTATCAGCAATACTCGAAGTACATTCGCTAACCTCAGTTGTAACAACTTCGTCGCTGATCCCGAATGGACGACCGACACATGTGCTCACAAGACGGTCGAGCGAGTAGACGCTGAAATTTCGGTATCTTAGTACTCGGGGAATTCGGAGATTACGTTCAGTTGAGGAAGCAAAGATCAGACTTACCACCACCATAATCTCCTTCGCAGATCACGGACCCATTCTCGTCGACCTTTCTCCTTTGATTTGGCCCGACAACCGGAGTCACCTGATCCCATAGAAGCATCTTCGTCTCCGCTCCCAGCATCAATTCCCGTTCCATCTTCATGATGAAGGCCTAAGTCGACTCCTAAGCGCACTGCAACACCAACGATATACCACAGTCCTGGCGCAACTGGTCTAAGCAAGGCAAAGCCTGCCAACAGCAAAACTGCCTGAAGCTCCTCTAGACCCCCGCCAAAGCCGTCTGGACGATCAGCCGCGGGAGAGGAACCCAAAAATGACTCCAGATGCACGATTGCGGACGCGTGATATTCTTCAGGCTGGTGCTGCTGGCTCGACAGTCGAATTCTCTTACTGCTTGGGGATGGGGTTGAATGTGAGAGTCTCGGCGATGCTTTGTGGCGATCTGAATTGCCATCATCTGAATTTGATTCCCCAAGAAAGATTCCCGCACCGATGGCAAAAACAATGTACAGCATGTACAACTCCCGGGGAGTCCGATGCCTCTCATCTGAAGTATAGACCCGGTCAAACAATGTCATGAACTCTCCACGGTGCAAAATCGGTATTTGAGGATTGGCGTATTCGAAGTAGAGTTGAACAAGCCTTGACCCGAGCTCTCTGTCCGGGAATGGTGCCTGTTTGATAGTAGGCTTCGTATGTAACCCGAAAAAAGAGTCTCTCATCGACGTGCTCCCAGAAGATGCCACAGCCGCCGCAATAGGCTTGCTCGGACGGATGCCAGCTCGCTCGGACGATGCTCCGGACACTGAACTTCTGACCGCTGAAAAGACAACTCTTGCAAATGATATCCCAGATGTCGATCCTAGATACCGGGGGTCGGAGGTTCCCTGGACAGACACCATACCGATATTTGAAACCAGTTTGTTCAGCTTCTCAGCTTCGTTCCGCTTCTTGTTCTGGCCGTGTAAAGCGGGAGAATGGCCGTTGTTGCCGCCACCAGTGATGGTTCGACCATTATTGAATGCAAGCTGATGTTCTTCTGTTGGTGAATGCAAGCCATTTGGGTCTGGACCTGGTCTGGAGCTTAAGTCTAGTTTTTCAGCAGCGGCAAAGGTAACATTGTTGCTCTGGAGAACAGATTCGAGATAAGACACTCTAGTCTCGAGGTAATAGACGTAACTTTCCACAGCAAGAGATGTCAGTACATGCGTGCGGAGTCGAGTGAATCTGCGAGATGCCTTTGCAGCGTCCGTGCTTGACCACGCTGTCTGTGCAAAGACTGGCAGAAAACACACCTTCTGGGAATTTCCCTCTTCGTAATAGGATCATATCCTACACATTTGACCTGGGCCTTCTCGCATGACGCGCACGCTGGTAAACGCTGATCACAGCGATTTTTGCGTAATCGACAGCGGTTGCAGGCCGAGACATTGCGAAATGATGAGGCTGAGCTGGTAGACGCCGGCGGTGACGGGCCGGTGTGCGTGGGTATCACCTCCGCGTCATGACTGGGGGATCGAGGTCTTTTCAGGGGATAGCTGGACGTCGCCGTCGAGACAGGAGACCGGGGATTCATCGAGGGAGCCGCAACATATCTCTACGCATGACTGGAGAGATGTCTGCCATAGAAAAAGAAAGGCGGCCTGACAATCTCGTCGCCTAGGCATATTGATTCGGCTATATCGTTATCTCTTCGTGTTCACGAGCATTACATAAACATCAACCATCGTGAACGTTTCTGGAGCAACAAGCTGATAAATGTTGTTCATATTATATGTATCTCGCACGGTATCTTACACCTAAAATTATTTTCGTAATGAACGCTTTCTTCTAGATTTCGCCATAAAAAAAACCCATAATTCCCGTCCGGCCCAAGTTCGCCCAAGAGTCAGTCCTAAATAATTATTCCAGTGGATCAATAATGTGGTCCCCACAGATCATTATAAGAATCCAAGGATGTCAAAAAGAATAAAGTTTGTAATTTCGTACTGCTGATCCTATGTTTGTCACTCGTGGGGATGGCTCGACGATAACTCCATGCGGGATGCCAAGTGGCAGTCCTTTGCAATGGAGTATTTGTCTAACTGTGCCCTGTCAGACGAAGTTCCGGTATGGCCTGCCTCTACTATAGCAGCCCCGACAGCGATACCCTCGAAGCGATCTTCGCTGGCAGAGACATCTCCATCGCTAATCCGTCCTCGATCGAACCTTCCCTCACCCTCCTCCATCCACAGGCTTTCCACGGCTCCAAGAAAGCAGACAAACGCGCCAGCCCACCATGCGAGGCCCGAATAGCCCAATTTGAGGCCAGCGGAATGAATTAGGCCCGATATGGTCGGACCAAATGCTCTTGAGAGGCTGGCCGTAGATGCGGCAATCCCATTGATTGCTCCGAGGACCAGCATTGATGGCGCGGAGTTCGTCAAAAGGATCGCATTGGATGGGTAGGCCAGTACCCCCGCCGTGATCTTGAGCACCAGACAGATGTAGACCCCGGGCATCTGCAGCTGCTTGGGAAGTAATATGAGGTAAGGTACCAGAAAGTAGAGTAACGGATAGCACATGGCTACATATCGAAATGTACGGAGACAACCAAAGCGACGCACAATGATTGGGAAAAGGAAGATTTGCGCCAACATGGAGTAGACGCCCTGTAAAGAAAGAATAAATCCGATGGTCTTAGTTGGTAAGGCGAATCCACCAGTAAACCTGAACGGCAGTGAACGGGGTTCATGAGACGTAGGCGTGCTCAGGAAAACAGGCATCAACTGATCGAATGACATAGTATGGCTATAGCCTTAGAGTTAGCATTTACGCAAAGGGTGTGAAGAGGATAGTCTTACTAAGCAAGAATACCATAGCCAATGATGTTCAGGACAACCTGTTTGGTGAATGCACGTTCCAGAGCTGGAGATTTCCGGTCGATGCGATCAGCTAGCTCGCGTTCATGGGGTTCTTCGGAGGGCGCCCGAGAAGCTGCGAGCTTCGGAGAACCTTCGATGGTTCGATATCCAGGAGGTTGTTCATCCTCTTCCAGCAGCGACCGTCTCTCCTCCAGGTTTGCGTCTCCTAGCTTTGAGCGGCTCTCAACTTTCCATTCCCCGCTTCCAAACAGTGGCATAAGTCTGAGCTTGGCCTTGCTGAGGATCCAATCACCTATCTCAAGGCCAAAATCTCTCTTGTACTTTTTCTCTTCGTGCGTCTCCTTCAAGAAGAGGATTCCGATTGTCACACCACATGCAAGTATTACCGCGCACACAAGATTTGGCAGAAGGTATGGGAACCTGTCGAAAATCGTTCCGGGATGAAAAAACCCTGGATAACTCTTACAGGGTTCTGCCAACGCTCCCCCCAACATCGGTCCGAGTATGGATCTGCATACATGGTCAGTCTAGAACGAGCTTGATTTACAATGTCTGACATACCCGAGGCACCACACGAAGGGCATGATGGCATACGCCCGAGCTGAATTAAGTTGGTGTCACGTCAGCTCACCGGGTGTCAAAGATATGGTACGACATGAAATAGACCCTTGCGCCACTTACGTTGGTGCTCCTTGACTGTGACCATTTCAGCTACAGTTGTTTGCAAGACGCCAATATTCCTATAGGCGCGGGAAAATATCAAATTTCTGCACCTCGCACAAAACTGCAGTCCAGAAAGGTGGGGCATGCTCGACTCACCCATTCAGCAGGCCGCCTAATGCACGACCAAGCAGAGCAATCGGAAGACTCGGGGCAAACCCGAAAATCAACATGCTGAGTCCAGTCCCGGCGAGTCCGGTGATGAGAACTGGTTTGCGGCCAATTCTGTCACTCAGCCTTCCCCATACAACACCAGTTGAGAACTCAGCGAAAGCAAAGGCAGAGGTGACCATGCCAGCGTAAATGGCGATTTGGCGATCATCGGTAGTGATATTGAAGGAGGCAATCATGTAGTAGATGTAAGGAAATATCGACATGAATGCAATTGGTTCGCAGATCCGGCATAACGCTGGGTGAAGTGTGTATGATTAGCGACCTTTGAACATGTAACAGAAAGGTTAACAGTCACAATGCTGATGGCAACAACGTACCTAGTATGAACATTTGCTGAGTCGGAAATGGTGTTTGACTTTTGGGCGAGTAATCTCGCGATCTGAAAGACTTGGATGTCCGCATGATGAAGTAGTGACTTGTTCAGCAACTTTGTTGGAGGTGAACAATGTGTTGACGCCAGCCTGATATTTCAACACAGCATCCTCGGGAGCAGGACAGGAGAATGAGTAGCCCTTTCTTATGGGTACCCGACCTTAGGAGGCTTAGACCTCGCGCGCGTTGCGCGGAAGGAGCCATGCTGTGAGTGAGAAATTTAGGTAGGGCGCACAAGGCAGAAGGGTAAGGCAAGAGTCAGTAGACCGTCTACTGCTCTGGTCCCAGAATGTAAGACTGCATCCCAGCTGATGATAAGCGAATGAAATGTGGTATTCAAACCCTTAAACTCGATCCGTGCAAACCTTGTCTAAAATCCCGAGAACCAGATATACGGTTCTTGGGCTGTCGATGACATCAAACAGCAAAGAAAGTCCCTGGACCTTTGCCTCTGTGAACATTGTCGGACCCCGGGCCGCATGTTCCACTTGACACATTGGGGTCCAGGCCTTGAAGATCTAGTTAATTGTCAGTTAGGGACGGTTCTCAGTTGGAGATGGATCCTATTCGTCGATTACAGTTTGGTTGGATTTTTGGTCTAGGTTACTCGGAATCCTTCAGTGCGCCGTTTGATTGATGCAGGGCACCAAGAGCTAATCCTGGGGGCCCGGCCGGAAAGCCGAAGCTGGTAAATGAATGGCCCGTGATAACAGACTTTATTCGGCCCTGACGCTACTCCCTGAAGGCTGAGATCTTGGAAACAAGATGCCGATTCAATGTCGGTAAATAAATCACATCTGTCCACTATGGACTGGGCTGCAGGAAAATGGCTTCTTCCTGCAGTTCACATCGTTAGTTTTCCACGTTATTTTCTGCCCATGTTACCGACTCTCGGGTCGCGCGTGCTTATCGCTGCATGCTATGTGCGCCAGTTCCAATCGATTGACATGCAGCAAGTTGGCTTGCAGAAGACCTAGATGGACCAACAACATAGTAAATTGTAACGTCAAGACTTTGCTTTTTGCAATCCTTTGCCGCTGGAAATAGAGGCAATATATGACTGCCGCCGTTTCCTCTGACTCGAGCATGAGCGAGCCTCGGCCATGAGCGACCAAAAGCTGCATGGCCTACCTAGACGGGGCGGGATACAAGCGATCTGAGCAGGCTTATGCACTCTCTGTGCCGTCGTTCGCAATCCTTTGCAGGATTCGTCACAAGACCTGCTGCGGTGGGAAAATGAGAGCGCTTGTATCGATTAACAGCCAAGAATAACGGGGTCAAGACGCTGTGTTTGCATGAGCATTTTCGGCGTTTTGAGGCTTTTGGTCCTTTCGCCTTATAGAAATGGGGTTACGTGCATGAGTTGGCTGCAGCAGCATGTTTAAAGGAACAGCATTGACGCCGGTGGCCGCACGAGGGGTTGTCTTTAGTAAGACTCGAACTTTCCGACTCCGCGATGACAGGCTGGCAAGCAGGCAGGCTTGCACAGCCTTGCAAGGTTGGGGAGGTCATCGATGCTCTGGACATATCATTCCGCAAACGTCCTTGCCTGTTTTGGGAGATCACAGCGCTTGTCGGGACGCTCAAGCCGACGACACCGGGCAGTATTCGGCGGTGAGACTGGAAACTAACAGAGCTGTGAGCCTGGTCACACCCAGTCCAGCCAACAAATGGCCAGACCCTTTGTCTTGACTCCTTTGTCCGATCATAGTCCAAGCCGACATGGCGTTTGGAATCAATGCTCCGAATGCTTTTTTGGTTCCTTTGTGCGTCCAATCTTCCCAAGCTAGTCGTCCTTTGTTCTCCTTTGCTTCGTGGCGTTTCACATTCTACGTACACTATGGAAGCATTCAGTAGGACAATGTACATGCATATACATGTAATCCATAACCGCTGGCGCCTCGCAATAAAACCAAGGTACCCCGTAACTTGGTGCAATCTTGGCTCGCTTATTAGTTATCGATAAGACGTGCTTCGCGACGTACACAGGATACACAGGATTCGTTCCTTCGAGCACTCTCTCCTAGTCGAAGCAATGCAAGTACGCTCCGACCCCCAATAAGAATAGACCAGCCAGTCAGCCAGTCAGCCAGTCAGCCATATACAAGTACGCGTCTCTACCACAATGTCATCTCGACGAATAGGGGGTCTTCCGTCTGTGCGGAAGCAACATCTTCTCGTCGAGTTGTATGTATATCTTCCCGTTCGACGTTGCAAGGTAAGGTTAGGAGGGCATCGACTGATGCAGGCCTTTCTTGTAGCGCGAGCTTGAAGTACGCTAGTCCGCAGGGCGTCTATGTAAGCCTTTCGCCCGATGACCCCACTCTCTGGTTAGGAGTCATCTTTGTCAGGAAAGGTGAGAGCATGATGATAGTTGACTTTGCCGATCAAACTCCCAGTCCTTTCTCAGGCTGTTGCTAAATTAGGCGCGTATCGGGTGTCAGGGCCGTACTCCCCCGCCATCCTTCGATTCCAAATCTCCTTCCCCGCCGCGTACCCCTCGCTACCCCCACTGGTTACGTTCTCCACGGAAATTTTCCATCCGCTTCTCACGCCATTGACGACATATACGTACACTACTGGTTCCTCTGAGACAGACACGGTGAGTGCCACAGACGATGAGAGGCTGCCACCAGGTGGATTTAGCCTCAGACATGGCTTTCCGAATTGGTTCGGTCGAGCTCGAAGGAATGCACCTGAGTTGGCGACTCCGTCCAGAAATGCAAGTGGGACAATCCAGAGCAAAAAACCGGATATCGCCGGAGAGAGCAATCTTCCTAGAGAGCCTGCAACGCCAATTGGGTCAGGCATGTTGCCCGTGACACCATCAATGTCACCTGAATCGTCACGAACTTGCATGACTCCCGACAGCCGGTTTTCAGGCAGTCCAGGCTCGATTACTTCATCGAGGATTAAGGGAATTTCCACGGTTGAGGTTCTTCGATATATACGGTCCACATTTGATGATGAAACCGTCCTGGATTCGTTACCTCTTGAAGATGCTGGGAACCCAGGAGCATGGCACGCTTGGCGGACATATCGTCTCTCATCAAAGCCAGCCTCGCTAAAAGTAACCGATGACGGGGGACTGAGTGATGGCGATGATAATAGTAATGTGAACCTCACAGGATATCACCGTTCGGCTCGGGGGAAACCCAGTGGGAGTGCGAGACGGCCTGGCGAATGGAATTGGGAAGGCGTGTGGGAAGAAAGGGTGAGAAAAGGAATTGAAGGCAGCCTAGCTGAGCCTGTCCTGTATGGGAATGCTGGAGCGGGAGATGATTTTGTACGCATTCCATCTCACTATATGCGGGGCTTTTACTTTGCCCAAGCTGAACTCAATACTGACTAGGGTGAAAAGATTCGATTTCTGAATATGGACACAGACATGCTTGAGGCAGTAAAAGAAAGTCTCAGATGCAGTTTCACTGCGGCTGCGAGGTAACTAGCTACAGACATTAGTTCGTGGAGCAAAGAATCTTTTCGGGTTAGAGCAAAAACTTTGACTCATCCTTCTTTAGTATATGCGTCAAGATAACTAAGCTGCATGCATAATCGCCTATTGAGGCTCCAGATTTGCATTGAACTTGCGGCGCCAGATTCAATTGACCGAGACATGCAGCTCGCCATGGCGCTTTCCAAAACTGTCGGGAATCCTTACAACATCCATAATTAGCCTTTGGAAGTCAGGTGAGGCGTTCGTAGCCAGAAGATCCCAAATAGTGATAGGAATTGTGTTCGAAGCATCTGAATCTCGCTACACCGCCTACTCGATCTCATGGTAGAATTAGCCTTGCTAACAGAGCTATTCTCCCATGTCATGTTTTGCATTCCACTGACTTTATCGTGTTTTAGGTCATTGTTCACGCCTGGCACTCGGCATCTTGCTGACGTTGATCAACTTCCTAAGATTTAGTGGAGACAAGCTCAAGAATACTCTAGGTATTCCAAGGACCTTTTGTCGGCTTATCTGCTCCTCTAAGCAGCCTTGGAGGATAAAGGCAGCTGTTCTTAGATCCTCCGTTGGTGTCGAGCAGCTGTTTTGGACAATTGCCATTGCTCAGTCTTTTCTAATCTTTCAAGCCTGGGCTTGCCGCCCTTGCGGATTCGCAGAGGAGCTAGAGCTTGCTAACAATTGGCCGACGGTCTACCTTTCTTTCTTAATTGGGTTCGAACGTCATATCTGGTCAGGCGAAAGTAGCGCAATTTCATTGGCGCTACCATCTCTTTACTCCATCTTAGCAAGAGCACCGGTTCTTCGAGTTTCTTTCCATTCTCTAACGATAGTTTTCTTGACGTTCCCGCGACGAGAGTGGTGATAACCGGGTAGCATGTGCGGAAATCCCGTTGGCGTCCGAATTCTTGAGCCAGCGATTCTACCTGTTATCACTACATTCACTTTCATATTCCTGAGCACACGAAGGAAGACTGGATAGACTTGAAGATTTTTAGGAAAGAAGAACAAACTCCAAGTCATCGAAGGAGGATATCCGGCATTGGATCTATACGAATTACGGCCGTCGAAAGCTGCATGTATAGGCGGCTTTGCTAATGATACACGCCCCCGGCTTGTGACGGATCGATCCCTTTCCTTTGTGTGAGATTTTCCTGTCGGGCAGATACCTTTGCCTGTTCCTGCAGATCTCTACGCTGAACGAAAGCATGGAATGCGTTCAGCTCAACGATGAGAGTAGGAGAGCTATATCTTCCAAAGAAAGTTCCATTTCCCTCCTGTCTCTTGCCCTTACCAATATAACGGCCTATGATTCACAAGAGCCCGACATCGATCCAACACCCAAGCCTCTTTGTATAATCAAACGCCGGGCAGTTAAAACGCCGCCTACACTTCATCCAGCGCAACCATCTTTGTCGGTCACTAGGAAGTTGCCTTCCCGGGGAATCTCAACAAGCGCACCTATCCCGATACCGCGCCGTCGTTCCTCAACCGCTTTTCCTAGAGCCTTAAATGCTCCCAAAATGGTGGCTGTGTTGAGCTCCTCGTTTGGGAGCGAGACCATGAGCCACATGTCTAGCTTGTCCTTTTCTACAGCGATCACATCCCCATCTGATGTCAACTCTCGTGAAGAGCTCAAAGTTCGCAAGCATCGGAGAAAAAGTACGAGTTGCGGAAATACCGAACTGGTAGGGGATATTAGTGACTCCTACCCACTGCCGATTCTGCCCTCTTCGATAGAAAGCGAAGGGCTGAGTCACTACTCGCACAGCCGCATAGCCTTATCAAGGTATACGACTCCACCATCACGGATGGTGAGCAACGATGAAGATACCCCCAAAGCAAAACCAGCTATGAATAGAACGATTCCTGTAGGAGCGTTCTTAAAGGCTGAACTGCTGAGCCCATTCAAAGCTGCTGGCTCTTTAAGAGAATCGCCAATTCAGGGGGCTCTACTATGCAACGAAGGAACTATGAGCAGAACCACCGCACCAGACCCTGAAATCAACAACGCCTTACCTAGGATCGATGGATATGGCCTCGTTAACGAATCTGCTATGCAAGCTTTAAGATTCGATTGCACAACAAATGTCGGTACGGAGTTGCCCCCCAAAAAGAGAATGTTCACTCGAGTTCTAGGTGGCCTCAACCTCCTAAGTCGATCGAACAGCATCATTGGGGCCCGAAGCGGCAATGTGCAAATTAAGAGAGCCTTGAGTGTCCCCCACAGGCCGAAAACCAAGGGAGCAATTCGGTCTAGCTCAGAATCGGACCGGCCGTCAGTGAGATCGATAGTAAGTCACCGACCGACTCGAGACGGACCTGAGAGTACTAATGCAGCGTCTCCCGTACCTTCCGAGTCTGGGTTCACCTCTCTTACCAGCAATGGTTCTCATAACGTGGCTGTAACTGAGCATATCGAGCTGTGTTCATTGGCTACGCCACAAACTGCTCCATTGCTCCAAGCTAGCCTCGTCGTTACCCCAGAGATGGAAAGTGTTGATACGGAAGACAACCGGAGTTTTTGGGTTGCCATAGAAATTACCGGCGATGTGATAGTGCCTCCCATAGGCCGTAAAGCCCCTATTCCAATGAAGAAAGCCCTAGATGTCATTCTTCTTGTTGACTTGTCGTAAGTGGGGCATTTCAGCCAACGAAGGAGTTCATCCTTTTGCTAACTCGCTGTCTAGAATCAATACGTCCCCACCTACATTTGTGAACTGTCGTGAGATATGCATTTCTGTGATTTCATTGCTTGAGCCGTCCACCGACCGACTGGCTATCTTGACGTCGCACACCAATCGTTCCCGTCGACACAGCAACCACAATGATCATGTGCTATTCCCCCTTCAACCAGTTAACATTGAGAAGGCCCTGAAAGCGCTTGACGCTATGATCGGGCCTGATATTAACGTTGTGTCTTCAGGCAGCGGCCTTAGTGGCGCTGTTAAGGCGGCAGTTAACGTATTTTTGCGCTCAAAGCCACCAGATCTAGGGAAAGCTAACAGAGAGATGGCCGCGGAAAGGTATGGTCACCTGTTTCTCATCTCAGAATACCCTCCTGAGAACATCGCTCTGCCGAATGGATTTGAAGCTGTTCAGATGCATATTGTGAATCCTGGTGCCATACCTTGGACGGGTGTTCAAGGGTTCAGCAATGGGTGGCAGATTGATTCATATTTCTCTCAGAGCCTGAGTTCGACAGCCACTTGTGAGCGAGGTGGTTTATTGGGCAGTCTCAAGGCCGTAGTTGAGCATGCGAGGCTAGGAAATTCCCCTGGGCAGCTGGAGGATCTGGACATCGATATAGAACCGATGTCAAATTGCGAGGTGGAAGCGGTTATGGGAGAAACAAAACATCTGAAACTGAGTCCTGGTCAAAGGATTCTGGTCTTTGTAAAGCTCAATGTGGGCCCACACCTGCTACCACGACCTCGAACGATGTTTGGGCTCCAGGATCAAAATGTTCAGACTTCCACGCATCTACTGGAACAGCTTGATGCAATACTTGGTCAAGTGACAACGGACATCCTGACAGTTGAAGTAAAGTATAAGCATTCACTTTTCTCAAAGGACACTAGCATATCCATAACAAGCACAGCAAAGCTAAAGAGACACATGCAGCATTCGTCATGGAGCCGACAATTAGATGACCAGCTGTCAAACAGCTCTAGCGATTGTCAGAGCTGTGTGCAGAGACATCTCAGCCATTTCATCGCCAGCAGTCATACTCCTCTCCAGGCTCTTTCCGCTCTTGAAGATATGTCTAGCGAGGTAGCAGTCTTATCAGCCTGTCCAGCGTACTTTGAGCGACTTAGGGATGAGCTAAGGCACCGAGCCTGGATCACTGATAGATCTAGCGTGCTGCGAAACGAATGTCCCTCGAATAGTAGCTCAGAAACATCGATGTCATTTGGTCACTTTAAAGCCGGCAGCGAACAATTGAACACTACCATCAGACGTCACTACCTGGGCTCAATGATCTTCAACAAAAGACTCGAGCGAATGCCTTCGAAAGAATCAGTTGACGAAGCGAGAAGGATCTGGGTTGAGATGCGAAAGAAGGCTAGGGGAAGAGAAAGTGGACGTGAGCTTTCAGATTGTCTGCCTGTTGGTGACGAAAACTTGATGGAGATTGCTGAAAAGGCTCTCAGCAACAAAAGAAGCTTAGGAGCGGATACACTGAAGAGTATTGCTACAGGCAGAAGGATGTCGGGGCTTTTCGCACCTTGGCTCTAGAGATAGCAGATTGCTTGCTCTAGGATCGAACTCGAATTGGTGACAGAAATGAGAATTTGGAAAGCATCGGTTCGGGAAAAGGGGTGCGTAACCGCAATCATGTTTGTTTGAAATTCTTTATGAGGTCATTCTTAAAAGACGGGCTACATCTCGGTGATAGCCTAAGTACGGCATACTGTACAGTTAAAGGATGCATCGCTATGCTCTTAGTGGAACCCTTGAACCAAGAGACACCGTAACGCCGAGATAACCCACCGATATATGGTCTTTATCTGCCCATGACAGCTCTGACATCCCAAACCAATAGCCTCTCGTCCCAACCGCAGCTCGCGCACCACCCCTCTGCCCCAAACAAGCACCAGTCCACCCCAGTCACAAACTCTGTATGCCTCGGCATCCGTCCCAACTCCTTTCCAAGATGCGCCGCTGGTCCCAGTAGCTCCTTTCCATTCCCGAGCGCACTGCTACCATCTGTCCATACACGGCACGTCATATCATAACTCGCACTCAGCAGCATATCTGACAAATGCGGACTCCACGCCACCTTCTTGACCGCATACTCATGACCCCCTAACACAGCCAACGGGCCCTGCCCGGGAGCGCGAATGTCAAACGTCCTTATAACACGATCGACGCCCGCAACCGCGATGACAGTCTCGCGGTACTTGTTCCAGTCGTGTGTCAGGGCTTCGGAGGGCGGATGTGCGGATGCGTGGATGGGAAGATCGAGTGTGAGATGGTTGGTGGTTGGGGGGGATCGGAGGTCGTAGATGCGCAGGCGAGAGTCAGATGATACGCAGGAGAGGATGCTGGGGGAGTGGGGGGACCAGGCGGAGGAGTAGATGCAAGCGTTTGTGGGGAGGGTGAGGATGGAGGTGCGATAGGTGGGGGACCACTATTCATGCATGCAGGGAATGGTTAGCTAGTGGGGATATAGAGATATATATCGGGTAGAGAAGGGGTTATGTGAGGTTGCTTTCATACAATCTTAACGGTGCCGTCCCACGAACTGGAGCAGAAGGAATCTTTTGCGACGAGGTTCCAGTGCACGGAGAAGACTTCACGTTTATGCTCCTGCCAGGATTGCACGGGGAAGTCGTTGAGGGAGATGTCGAAGAGTTTTATTGAGCCGTCGCCGGACGCGACGACGAGTTGGTTCTCGTGAGATTCGGACCAGGAAATGTCGAAGAGGGAGTCTTGGGTATCGAACCTATGGCTTTATTAGCGGTGCTCCCAAAAAACAATTCGGGGGGGGGGACACACCATTTCTCAGCAACGATGCCATTGGGAGTAAGTCCTAGGACGTATAGACGCCCATTTCCCACCAGTCCAAAATTCGCAGACGCAGCAACTGCGATTCGGGAATCGAAGAACGGGGAGTATTTCACGCCACAGCCATTAAAGCCCTCGGTGCGGAATTCAAGCATCTCGGCTTGGGGTCTCGCAGGTGGATTAAAACCGGCTGGAAGGGCAGCATTAGGGGCCAGGGGAGACAGCTAGATAACTCCCCTGGGGTAGGTTGGCTTGATTGGGATGTTGATGTGGAGAATTGGGAATTTTTGAATGTATTGGTGCCGAGGTCCAAGGAGGATCTGTTCCGTAAAAGCGGCGATCAAAGTGTTTCTGTGCTGGTGAACTTCAACACCGCGAACAATACCAAGACGCGAACATAGTAATGGTAAAACGAGATGGCCGTCAACTAAGTCCTACATGCTAACCACTAGCAGCAGCTAATGTGACTCACATAAGGATATGGACGCGTTTATTTCCAGAAAGCGGCGGAGGCTCTCACCTCCCGCAGTTCATAATGATACACATGAAGACTCCACAGAGCTGAAACTTGCCATCCTAAGCTCACTTCACCCTAACATCGACCAAGGAGTTCTCCTCGAGGTCCTCCTATCCTCTGAAGGCTCTGTCGAAGAAGCATCCCAAGCGCTAGCAAACCAAGCAAACATCCCCCCCAGCCCTCGCAAGAAACACGCCCCAGGAGTCACAAGCAGCCAACAACAAACCTCGCTCTCAAACTTCATATCTCCACCACCACGAGACGACTACGCCTTCCCCAAAAGGCCATCTCGGACCCTCACGAAAAAAGGGCGGACACTCCACCTCTTCTCCCCGGAAGACATCGCAGCGCACACGCCATGTTCGATAATCCACAATTTCCTGCCTGCGGAGGAGGCGAATGAGCTACTGCTTGAGCTGTTGGAGGAGGCAAGAACGTTCCCGAGACAGACGTTTAAGTTGTTCGAGAATGTAGTGCAGAGTCCGCATAGTGCGTCTTTCTATGTGGCGAGTTTGGAGGAGGAGAGGATGCAGAGGGCGGAGTATTTGTATAATGGGAGCTATCTCACTGTATGTTTTTTCCGCACTTCCTGCATAATTTACGAACAATAGAGAATTCCAGAGTTTGGAATCCCCCTATTATCGTTACGATGTATCCCTATTGTTTTAATAAGTCCCATTGTGCTAACCTAATACCACAACCAAAAACAGGATATCCGCCAAATAACCCCACAAATGCGCCTCGTCTCCTCCAAAGTCCGCACCGCCGTCAATAGCGAGATCTCCAAACGCATCCAAACACACTACCCCAACGGCAAGAAGCTCAAGTACCAATCCCCCGCCGAGTGGATCCCAAACGCTGCGTTCGTCAACTGCTATGACGGAGGCGCTGAGAGCGTGGGCTACCACTCTGATCAGCTCACGTACTTGGGGCCGCGCGCCGTTATTGGGAGCCTGAGCCTAGGCGTCGCGCGTGAGTTTAGGGTCCGCCGTATCGTACCGCGCGACGTTGATAGCAGTGGCGGAGGCGACGATGAGTACACTGCAGGGAGCTCAACAACCCCCGACCCCACCACAACCACAACCACCACCACCACCACCTCCTCCTCCCACGGTGACACCACTGGCCAAATATCCCTCCACCTCCCGCACAACTCCCTCCTAATAATGCACGCTGAAATGCAAGAGTCCTGGAAACACAGCATCCACCCAGCGTCCACCATAATCCCACACCCCCTATCCGGGAACAAGCGTATCAATGTCACGTATCGCTATTATAGGGAAGATATGCATCCAAGGTTCACGCCGAGGTGTCGGTGTGGGGTACCGGGTGTGTTGAGGGTCGTGCAGAGGAAGAGGGAGAATTGGGGGAGGTATTTTTGGATGTGTCATGCCGGGGCGGTGCCGGGTAAGGAGGGGTGGGTTTTTTGTTATTCCTTTCCCTTGTCTTGCTTGGTTTTCTGATTTCACGCCTCTGAGAGTCCGCTGGGATTGTAAGAGTGAAGTGCTAATGTCTATTTGAGGGACACAGATGCAATTTCTTTCAATGGGCGGAGTTCAACGACAACGGCGAACCACAGTGGGAGAAGAAAAGCCAAAAGGCATGAACAAGCTATCTACATTTGCTGTGGTAGGATGAATAAGTAAACTATCACAGAATTTCCGCTGGGTTTCCTGCCCACAGATAAATAGATAGAATAGTTAAAAAAAAAACATATTTACAACACAAAACTCCGAGTCTTTTATCGGGTATTCCTCCTGAGGATAAATGCCGCACCTCCCCTCCCAAATGAGATGTCTCTCACAAGTAACTTGAGCGATAAAAGAAAACGCCGCATCATGTGTGAGCAAAGCTACATACAAAGACCAACAACAGAAACCAGGCACCGTCCGGAATCCTCATCGGCAAAGCAGAACTTGAGGGCGATTGGCGATAGTGTCGCAGGCACTGGACATTTTTCAAGAGCATCGACAGTACAATAGTGATGACGACAGCGCCAGATGGGCTGGCGTCTCTAATGGCGGGTCTCAGAGCGAGGGGCGGAGAGATTGTAGTACCAATTTGGTACTGGGTAAGGAGAATGTGTGATAGGGCTGTTACTGGGGTAACAAGTGTGCTGAGTTGTCCAGCGGGTTGGAATTCTGGAAACTCAGTCGAGTCGCTGGATGGATTGTCGGGCAAGGTTGTTGGCCGTTCTCGTAAGTCGAGTGTGAGCATGCTTGAAATGTGTTGCGGGTTCCATTGACTGTGCAAATTCCCCAGACTGCGCCCATCCGGTAGTACGTCAAAACGGGATGGCCTATAACAGATTTTGTCAGCTTTAGAAGCTCGCCGTGAAGTAAATCGATGGGTCACCGACGGTGCTGAAACAATGTGACTCATAAGCCAGGCATATGTCGCCTCGGCTTGGCTTCGTCTACAAATCGTCAGTATTAAAGCCACTAAGTAGCTAAGATTGTTGGGCTCACAGTCGCGACTTTCTCGAAACCCGGGAAACCTTTGTCTTGGTATTGCATAGTCTGAAGGGAAAGTTAGAAGAATTGGGGTTTGTTTGGGGTTTGTTGCCCGAGGGGGAATTCATCGTCTGAAACGTACAGGTTTGTCCAAAGGGCGGCCGTTGATGTGGAGTCTTGAAGGTTGGTTCCGCTCAGCTTTATTCGGCGAACGTTGTTTTGCCTATTTACTCATCTGTCAGATTCCAAAATTCTTTGCGGCCGAGAATACGGTAACACACATTCCAACCCTATAGAGGAGCCGCTCGCGGTAGCCATAGGGTATCAAATGGCCCATGGAACGTTGGTTATAAGTATGCATGTCGCATCTATTTCATATCCGTCAGCCTCGAGGATCCGATCCTGGCCGTGAGAGTTAAAACCTACGATTCAAAATGCCAACCGCTACCACAACAAATTCCACCGCAATCGATAGGACTACTAATCAACAATGCCCCTCGAATCTGCAAGTTATTAGTTAATTAACACCAGTAGAATATTATAAAACATAGATAAGAAATGACGTACATCACTCGAAACGCGTGTCGAACGTAGCTGGCTGCCACCACCACTACTACTGGTAACATTCGATCCGAGTGCTTCGCAGACATGTTGGCGAATACCGGCGCGGAAGCAAGCTACCCCTTGATTGATGCTGTAGCTTGCACCTCCCAGGTCATATACCAACCTACTAGACTTTCGGGCCTGATGACGGTATTCCATATGTCTGGTTAGCTCATGAGCGCCACGGAATACTCCCTCACAACCTGCGACCTGGCATTGCAAAGATTCGTGCTGAGAACGAACCCATTTTCTCTCTTTGGGTTCACAACGAAGCGGCCCATCATCATCTGGTGGTAGTGTATTTATGACAATTGACGTAGACAGTGAAGGTGTAGGTGAAGGAGTAAATCGTAAATAGGATAGTTGATGGTATTCATTTGAAGCAGTTTCGGTGGTGGTTATATCGTTAAGGAGCTTAGAATGAATGGGTTCTTGGGATCTATGTGAGTTAAGCTGAGGCCAGGAAGATACCACAGGAGTGCCTTCCAGTTCGAAGAGAGGAGTACCCTCCAGTTCGAAGAAAGGAGTGCCCTCCAGTTCGAAGAGAGGGGAGAATTCGGGACTCTCGAGAGACATTGAGTCAACCTGAGCTTGATTCTGCAGATCTCCCCATGTCCGGTCAGCGATCATAAGATCCGGAGAGAGTGAATCCATCTCTTCGGGGTACAAGACAAAGTCAGACTGTGGTGGGAATGGAGATAGGCCATCTTCCACAGAGGTATCAAGTTCCATAGTGCCTCTGAGCAGGTTTTCAGGACCACAAGTCGGGCTCCATTGGTATTCTTTCTCGTTGGACAGAGGGACCTGATGGGCAGCATGTTCGGAATCGACCGTGTCTCGAGAAAACGCTTTTCTGAGGGCCGAAAAAGGTCTCCTTGTTGATATCCTGTACGAAAACGTTAAAACACCCTAAGGCCTCTGGATCCAGAAGATGTGGTGCATACCAAAGATCCCCACCTTCCCGACGAGTCGGTTTGGAAGCTATCGCACGACGTTTGGGCGCAACCACTTTGTCCGCAGTGTTGTCATGTGTGCACTAGATGTTTTTTTTTCCGGCATCAGCTGCCGCAAGTAAACTAGGGTTGAGTATGGAAAAGTGAAATATAAGCTCCTTTTCCCCTTGCTGATGCGCCATAATTTTGGCACTGCAGTATCATTGGAGAGCACTCTAGCGCCTCGTCGCAACTCGCGCTCCGCATCCAAATCCTCCTTTGAACTTGGATACTTACTCTTTTCTTCTTTCGTCGACATGTCTCGCAGGCGCCTCTCTTCCTCGTCTCATCAACCTTCTTCCTCTTTTCAGGAGTGTACTTCGCTCGAGTCCGTTGAACCGCTGGAGTCATGTCCTTTGCATTCAGCACCATCGTTAATGGTCCCGTGGCGTTGGTTCGCTCAGTGCTTTGTGCCGGCTGTTGGGGAATACGAGAAGGTTGACGCTCGGGAATTGATGGCAAATTCTCGCTCGCACATGAAAACTGAGAGGAACTAGAGCCAACACTGAGAGAATTGCTCATGTGTGATCCCGTATGTTGGAGATTTGGAGGTGTAGGATAGTAGTAAGATGGAGAGTGGTTGGCTGGTGAATTATCAGAGCTTCCCGCCGAAGAGCTTGAGCCAATTCCAGAATCGCCATGAAGGAAGCTGTAGTTGGTCGTATATGCAGAATCGGAATATGGGCGGTCGATGGACGATGAGCTTCCGAAGTTTCCAGCCGCCGAATCATATTGCGGCCATTCGTTGAGTGACCAGAGCTGCTCTGAGAAAAGCTCATCTCCACCGAAGGTCGTAACCGCAGAGTCTTCAGAGCAGGGGATCTCGTTGGCCATTTTCAGAAGGTCGATATTGCACTCCATCATCCTCTCCTGGGGAGTCTTTGCGTGGGGGTATCTGATCTTGAGGAAATCATCCATCTCCGACGATTTAAGACTTCGCTGCAATCGGCCATCTGCCTGTTGCAACGGAGTGATTTTGTGGCCCGGGTGCACCGGCTGGTTGAAAGCCGGGAATGACGTCGGGTTCGAAGCGTCGTAGGAGTATGTCGGCATCGTGTAGTATGAATTGCTGGTCGGGGACCCCATTGTGCTCTAACGATATCACGAATATCGACAGCGCTATTAAATTCAATTGGAGACCTGCAGAAATCTTGCAGTCCAATTCACCTAAACTCGTGAGGCGGACGTACGTAAGGTTATTAAACCGTAGCAAGCTTTTGATTGTGTACGTGAGGACGTGAAGCTTCGGATTGATGGCCTCAAATCCGAGGTTCTTTCAATCAGCTGAACTGGTTGTCCGCTTTCTCACAAAGATCAGGAGGATTGAAGTTGTCCTCTTCTAGGGAAGGACGAAGCAGTCTTAAGGGCGTCATACGGATTGGAGTGGGCGGCATTGGAGGGCGCGGTCACCTCTTTGAGGTTAGCGCAAATATCAGGTAAATTCCTCAGCCTCGAAAATGCGGGCTTCCGATTTGCTTACCATCTGTGCATGAGAAGAAAGAGTCACCGGAACCACGGAATCGACCGCAGTTTTCAACCGGAATAGGACACCGGATTTACATCCTTGTTGCGTGCTCGTGATGGAGTACTATGTAGGATAGACACTGAGGTCAATAGGTAAGTGTTAAGACTCAATAAAGCGGCAATTGTCACTAACTGCTTAAGTTAGTTAAACCAATGCCTGGATCTTAGCATTAGTTTAACTCAAAAAGTATAGGTCCGCAAAGGCAACGTCTCCTCCATGCCCATACAACTACAGAGTGCCAACCTTCACTCATTCAAAGACAATTCATTGGATATTTCCCATATATTCCGTTTTCATCTATCTAGTTATCATACACAACCCATCCCGAATCAATGAAAATGTCGGCAAACGTTATTCGTGGGGAGTCCTCTTCTCAACATAATGGGCCATATATCTTACAGACTGTATTCTCATATCCTCGTGTTTCCCTCAATCCCCTCACCCCTCCTTCTCAAAAAGGATACTAAACAAAAATTAATATCTCCTTATCCGATATTTCTTTCCCGTTAAAAATTATTATTATGCAGGAACGCCGAGGAACGCCTCGCTCTCTTTTCAAACCTTTCAAAGGCCACTGTACACCACTAAAGCAAAATGGTCGCTGTGGAAAAGGATCTCATCAATCTCGGAGCAGACCGCCGACATCTTGTAGAGATTGTGTGGTGCCTGACCTGGTTAGGGCCATGTTCGGTGTTCCGGCATGCGGAGGGATGGAATGGTCCGGAGGTGATGGTACTTCCGGCAGGGTGGGATTTCGTGAGTAATTGCGACTGTTGGAGGATCTGTTCTGCCTAGGCGACAAGAGACCGCCGACATCTTGGAGCAGCGCAGCTGATCCTCCCGTGTGAGTAAGTGAAGTGGGTGGAGCACTATTATATTCGTTTGCTGCAGCGGCTTGTGTGAAGGTGCTCCCGCTACGTCGAGCATTATCATCCAACAGACCGCCAACGTCGAAAAATGAAACTCGTCTCGGTGTTATTATGGACATTTCTCCTGGAGTGCGAGAGGGGGAGGGGGAAGTTTTGAGATCGATTTCGCTGTCATTATCGTGTGAAGTGGGGAATTGCCAGTTGGTGGAATGTATGCCTGTCGGCTTAGAAGATAGAGGGATCGCTATTGGTGCTGGTCTGACCGGATGTGTCGATTCCATAGCGCGAAACTCGGGATCGATACTCAGACCCATGCCCCGAACTAGATCCTCGTCGCTGCCCCAGTATGCTGTGGCGGCCGTCACTCTCCGTGTCGAGGGCCAATCCCCGCTCTCCACGCCTACAGAGCCAAATTTATATCTGATCTTCTTCGGGCCTCGATCCCGTACAAAGGAGCCGAGTACTAAAGCATTCGCAACAGCTGCTGCTGCTAGAATCTCTACGGAGGCCCACAGTGTACGGTATTGCTGAATCCCTTTTCGCTCAATGATGGCGGGGATGCGGTATAGTGTGATAGCTGCCATGATAAGCGAAAGGGCAAAAAGTAGGATCAATTGGATCTTCCTGTGTGCCGTTTAGCTGCCGAATATTCAAAAAAAAATAGTCCGGATAGCCCAAAAGTATGCACGCACCTTTTGACAGACATCTGTGACCTGACGATGATGGAGATAGGAAAGAAGACAAGAAGGAGATCGGTGACGACATTGCAAACACCCATCGTAAGAAGCTGCACATAGCCTTGTCGACATCGTGGGCCTGGATCTGGCACGACTTGCCAATAGTGCGGGAAGGGCTGACATTCTGCAACCGTCCCAATGACTACCACGATGAATGTACCCAGGAGCGTCCAATTTATGATCTGTAGCCCTATCTCATACGATGTCCTCCAATATTGTTTGGTGAGGCGTGCAAGAAACTCGGTAATGGTGAACTTCTGCACCCAAAGACTAAACGCAAAAAAACAGTCAATAAAAGACGTTATTGTTCTTTTGTGGGGGCGGGAATCTGCAGGTAGACTCACAATGCAGCGTACATTACCCTTGACAACAATACCAGCCTGCTCCCGATTTCTCTCCTGTGAATTTCCATCGGACCCATTCCAAGCGTCATTGCATTGTTCGTCCCAAAGATCAGAACGACGTGAACCAGACCCAATCGCCCCAGCAAAGGGATTATGCTAAAGGCCATAATCTTATCCTCGCGAAAAAGTTGTTCCGTGCGCACATAGCGGCCGGCCAAGCGGAAGACGATGATAACCAGCGCGAAGATGGAACACCAATAACTCACCAACAGAGTCGGATGGTCTTGGGAGGACGTTCGCGCCGGCGGAGGAACGTCAGAGTAAAGCATCGTAATAATTTTTTGAGACCGCTCGCCTCCGCAGAGGAGCGAACGTAAAGTGTAGAGGTTGTCGCAGTCCTCGGCTCAGTGGTTCGGACGATGGCATCAAATAAACGTGGGGGTTCCCAAGCCAGTTTTTTGTGCTTTTGTACGAGTTCTTTTGGTGCAGCCAACCACGCAAGAAGTCCGCCTTGCTGCTGTGCGTGTGTCCCAGACAGATCAAATGCCGCTCTCTCCACAATTAGCTCTGTCGATCCCGAAATTCCAAATCAAGAAAAAAATCCTGCCAGTTTGCAGAAAACACACAGTAGCCAACCACCAGTTTCGCGACTCGACGACCGAGTTGTCTTGGTGAGCAACGAAGGAGCGAAGGTGATCACACAGCAGGTTGAGCAGCTTTTTACCCGCGGAGGGTCCGCCTCAAAACTAATAAAACAAAAAAATAGCAGTTCCGTTGAAAGAAGGCTGAAAGGCTTGGTCGTGGCGCAAGGGAGTGGCCGCCAGTAGTTATTGGGGTTACTGGAAACCCGCGACTCACCTTTACACACACACAATACGCAGTAATTAGTCTTGCATGCAGATTAATCAAAATTCTGAGCAGTCAAGCCAGACAGCTGTTGACAGGAGCAAGGTATTTGATAAGGCTGGCTGGCTGGGTATAGAAGGAAGCCCCGGCGCGTGCATGTGAGGAGGCAGTGGGGATTCTTCGAACGAAAGGGCATTGGATGCACGGCAGCGACCAGCATTCACGCAAGGCTAATTCGTATCAATCGTATGGCGGCTTCCTGTTCTTTTCTCCCAGCCTCATTCATTCTATGCATGAGCGTTTGTTGTATTATTCCCTTGTGACCAGCGCAACCTGAGACTCCGGTTCGACAAGGCTCCCATCCACTCTGTCGATTGACCAGGCCACAATGCCAAACACCAATAAAGCACACTGTGTATCCCAGACTCTACTCCGTACTTCGACCCGGTCCCTTTGTCACTTTCAAAACCATCGGTTAATAGAGGAGAAAAGGCCAGCGTGATAAGCTCCGAAGTGGTATGTATTCTGTAAATATCCCGTTCTACCCTGCTCAACCGTTGGCTAGTCTTGTCGGCCCAAACGCAGACAACGTGGTACACACGCGATGTCTCTGTTCGTGGGGAGGAGATCATACTCGATCGGGAAAGGCGATGCCCCGTTATGGGCCACCGCCCTTTTTGTCTCTCATTCATTTCATTCGGCCTGGGTGTCGCACGACGGTTTCGCTATCCAGACCCGAATTAAGTTGTCGTGCAACGCGCACAAAAATAAGATGATGCACCAACTCGAATGAGCGACCAGTTCGTTTATTCTACGCCAACATACTTACGCTGTCTTGCTAATATGTTCCACAATGCTTGCCTACCCATACGCTCCGACGCAAGGCCGACCCGCTGCGAACTCACAAGTCGACACTCCTCTACGTACGAGTTACATTACATCCCGCTCAGATTAACATGCTGCCAAGGTCAACCACGCTTCATATCTGCAAAGTATATATAAACATATCTCGCAAATAACTACTTTAAATGCAACGAGCCAAGGTTCATGGTGCGCATACCCCTAACATAGAACGCACAAGGACGAGGGACAGATAGATATGAGAAATTTCTTCCCTAGAGGGCTTTAAGTGATTTTAATAAATGCAATAACTTTCATTCTAAAGGAAGAGAAGAGAAAGCGAACAAGACCAGCTGGATTACTTGGCCGGATATCTAGAACTCGGCGATCTCTCCTACTCTATCAGCTTCTTCTTTTTATTATTTATCATTTCTCAATACATGCCAAACAAGCCCGCCTGGCTATCCAATGCAACAATCTCCGACTACCCCAACGGCAGACACACCACCAAGGATTCCCCCAGCAATATTTACGATTCTTATTTTTTTCCCTTCCTCTGGGTGAAGGAAACCAACCATGAACTAAGATAACTAGGATAGGACAACGTGGACCCCTTGTGTGTTTGAGGAGGACTCTTTTCTTTCTCCGCTTCTTTTGTCTGTTTCTCGACTGTTTGTTATGGAGGTATCTATTGATCATGGTAAATAAAAATGATATGGAACCAAACTAACCATCCATCCATCATTTCCGAATTTCTGCGACGAATATATCAAAGCTCCCTCCCAAGACCCGCAGACGATACAGGTTTCAGCTAAGATAGTTTGATGTGGTGTCTCGTTTGTTCGTTGTTTGTTCGTTCCTTTCAAGAACACAAGTACCACCTCCCTCGATGATGCTGGCTAGCTAGCTGCTGTATCCTTTCCTGGAGCCAGACTTTGTATTTTATCTCGTTCATTTATCTGTTCTTTGCGTTTCTGGCTGGTGAGCCGCGCTGCCCTGTGCTCGTGCGAGCAGGCTGAGCCGGCGACTCAACAGGGTGATTGCTCACCCCTATATTCAGTAGCCATCTTACTAAGATAATTGTGGCTCAGATGAGTGTGCGCGAGCTGGGTCATCACCATGTTTCTGAGCTACAGAAGTACTTCGATTCAGGTTATATTCGTGTATTTAACTTCATCAAAGCCCCTCGACGCTAGTGAATCGACGGTATAGATTCATTCTTGACTTTGCCATTGTCTAATTTCAATCCTTTGAACTTAAAGATCATCTGCAATAGTATCTGTGTAAAACTTTGAACATTTCGTCTGTGTGCCCATCTGGGGAGCTTCTTCGACGCTGTGACACGCAATGGCTATTAGCCACTATTAAAGCTTGTTTAGTCGAAGAAAACATTGGGGAGACATACCTTTGGGCTAAAAATTCAAGTGCATGCTTCGCAGATATTTTAGATTCATCAATTTTATCTTCTTTCCGCAGATTCCAAGCAACTTGAGCCTCCTCAAGGGCTGATCTAGCTAGGGTTTTCGCCTTGACCCACCCTGGAGTCGAGTCTTTTCCTTTACCCTCTGACTTGCCTTTTCCTACGCTGCGGTTCCAGTAGCCTTCTAGACCAGTATGGTATCCGTTGAGAAAGACATAAAATAGGCTTTCGCAGAGAACGTCGGATAAAATCTGTAGGGTCGGTGCCAGGGGCCATCTCACAAATGGGTTCTTCCTCACAGCCTTCGGCAAATTGACCCAAGAAAAGTTGTGGTTTGGCGCAACGTGTTGGTGACCGGCGCACAAATTCGAAGAAGCGAAAGCTTCTGCCATCGCATAATATTGCTGTGATGGGTATGTTGAACCCGTTCTGGAGGTTCAAGCACACACAAGCTACAGAAGTTGAGCCCCCATGTCAGATAGAGGGGTTATAAACATACCGTCACACTCCGCAATAACTTGTGCATAGCAGTCAAGACGCTCTATGGCGCCACCTATCTCCAGTTTGACCTCAATAAAGAGGACCGTGATTCCACCATAAATCTTAAACTGGTATTCTATGCGACCCTTGATTGTGATCCTGCCTTCTAAGAGCGTTTCTGGGGTATTGTATACTAGACCAGAAAATAGATCCACGATTCTGTTGAAGTACTAGACAGATGTGACTGTTAGCGGTGAGCCTCCAAGCAATAATGCCTCCAAAGGACAAAAGAGCACTTTACCGCCGAAAGGAATCGAGATCGAGCTTCCTCATTTTGATGGTTTCTCAAAATTCACTGAGATGTAAAAACATCAATATCTTCGATGACTTTACGGAACAGGTTATTGGTGAGTCGGGCGGGACATTGGGAAATAGGGTATGTCTTTCCCCATCATCGGTGGTTCCAGGCCGACCATTGGAGAGTATCTGATTCTGGAAAAGCTGACTTCAAGATTATTTTTAAGTTGGTAGGTTACGCTTCAGTCAATGACACATGTACCCGGGAAATAGCTATCATACCTCTCATTAGGTCCTTCAAGTGATAATAGCTAAAGGAATACTCCCCCATCAACTCGAGAATTATAAGTTCTGCGCGGTCTCGATTCTTGACCATTTCAAGAACTCGCTGAACCAATTCTCCGGCGCTAAGACTCCTTTGTTCGATAGTTGAGGCGTCATCGATCCCACAAATGGCGTTCGATGATTCTCCAATCTGGGTAGACATCGTGACTAAAGACCTCTTTAGGTCCGGTCATGCAGGTGACAAGGGAAGGACTTGATCTGGGTTTCGTGATCGCATCATGTTCTAGTTATAGGATGGCCGTGGAGGATAAGGGCTTTAGCGCTATGCCGTGGTAATCATGTCCTCGGCCGACCCAGCTCACCGTTTAAAGTGGCACTAACTGGGTGAGTGCGAGTGAAGGAATAACGGATTTCTTTGGACCGGATGTCCTTTTTATGAGAGCTTGTGGGCACATACACTTCTGGCTTATTGGGGTGTATTTGGAGAAGTGGTGCTCTCGCGAGCTCCGGGTGAGCATCACCCAGCTCACCATTTAAAGCGGCGCGTATTGGGTGCCTTCGCGAGCAAAAAGCGGACCTGTTGGCAAAGTATTTATGCTTCCATAAAATTATGTAGTTAGCTATGCATCACCCGAAATCACCCGTCGGAGGTGGCACCCGATAGGGCTAGCCCTAACCTAACCTCTCTTTATACTTTCCTCTATATTCACTACTTCTGAAGCTTCCAACACCTTGTTCAGACCATCACCTCTACACACCCCTTAGCTACTACTCTCTCTGTCGGTTACAAGGGAGTGGCTAAATTAGCTTTGGCGATAACACGGCTGTGGGCCTGCGTATCCCACCTCGATCATTTTTCCTCTTCTCCTTCTTCATATTTCGGTGGTTCCCGCCTGTCTTTCTCGCGCCTTAGTGTCTCTCTGCCTTACGAACCCTCTATCTTACGATCCCTCTACCGATTGTTACGTTGCCTAAGCTATCTCCGTTTGCCTCTTTCCCCTATATCAGTCATCTGCCTCGGGTCGTCCTCCCCTTGGTTTTCCAACTTCTGGCAATATGGCCAGCTCTCAACTAGCTCATGATCCTATCCGCCTTGGGCCTAACGACAATACCTACTACTTTAAAGATGCCGATACCAGTGGGCCTAGTCTTGCGGGATTACTAGACTTTCCAAACACCAAGGAACTGGGGAAGTGGTTGGAGTCTCAGACTGTCCAAGACCTGTAGAACCGTTACAATAACTTTCTTATGCGAGGATTCGGGGGAATTGCCACCAAGGCTATACCGATAGGGTTACGGGACTGCATGGATCTTTGGGCCAAGGACGATATAAGGGAACTTCTCCGACTGGACAACGTCAAGCGGGAGGACATTCCGGCATGGACACACCAACTACTCGTCACTCTCTGGTTTGCCCGCCGTCTAGTGATGGCGAGTCCAGAAGTATTTGCCAAGTTTGTTGGATTCTCAGAAGGCACAGAGAATATTGCACGGGGAGTGCGCTGCCTCTGCTTAATGTGGGACCGGAATGTGAAGAATATGTCCGTTGCCCTTCAAAAAACCAGCCTGCGTCTAGTGTGCCCCGGTACCTGGACCCCGCAAACCCAAGCCATCGTCGACCAGTTGGCTCTAGGGTTCTGGTTGAGCAAACTCACCTCCCGGCAGCCACTGACGGACCGACGCCACTCAGGAGGAGACAAGCCAATGACCCATTGACTGACGAACTCCTCCAGGAGATCGAGTGGTAAATGGACGGTACCGATGATACCCTACTGGGCAGCATCCGCTCCCAGACAATTGGGGTCAGTCCGGCCTCAGAGTAACTGTTCTCCGGACAGGTGGTAGCCGCCTCCCAACTGCAAACCAGGGACTATTCGAGCTGGCCGGCAATGCCGCTGGATTTGCTGGCCAGAACCCCGACCAACTGGCAGACGATGCTGCCACCCTAACCCTGGAGGAGACGGAGTCGTTCTGGCAACTGCAGAACGCCATTGGGTCCTTGTCGTCTGCCAATGTGCCCACATATGACGAGGCTAAGACACTCTTTCCCGTGGATGAATAAGGTGTCCCGGCTGTAGGCCATCTTTCACTCAGGCCCTGGCAGGTAATTGGTGTAAAGTGGATGATGGACCAAGAAATGTCGCCGATGGGTGCGGTCTGGGCAAGACCAACCAAACCCTGACGTACCTGGCCACGACAATCCAGAGACACGGGGCATATACTCTACAAACCACCTTCCGACCCACCTTGGTGATTGCTCCTCCGGCTGTGATCCAAACGCGGATCGACGAATACACCGATCACTTTGCAGAAACCTTTGAGATACGGGTGTTCCACTCTGGCCGATCCCAGGCCCAATGGGCAAAGGATGCAACTCTGACCCAAGCCGAACCAAGTCTCTGTGGGACAAGGACGGGGTAGCCGACCCACGTAACCCGAAGACTGGACGACTCCTCCTAGTTTCAATATATGAGACCCTGGCTCGTCGCTTTTAACCCGATAACGACATTAGCGAAGACGACGCCGACTAGACAGAGAACTAGAACATGTGGGTAGGGCGCTTTGCACGGGTAGTGTGTGATGAAGGACATCGTATCAAGGGTCGAAGGACTGAGGCATGAGGGCGGTGTCCGGGCTAAGAGCTCGCTACAAGTGGATCTTAACAGCAACCCCACTGGTCAATAGGATAACCGATTACTTCGGATATCTTTCCCTTTTCTATAACTAGTGATGGGGACAAGATGCCAGAGATGCCGGGGACGAGGACCCAAGCCAGCCCTATAAAGACTTTCTTGCTCTAGACAAGAAGGACCAGCCTGTTGAGAACGGGCTTCACCTGCTGGACCCTGAGTTATTCGGGCGCAATGTAGCTCTTGGGGACATGGTGATGGAGCAAGCAAAGTATGTCCTCCCCGCACTCTCGCGCATTCTCCAGCTGCAGAGAACAACGGCAACGCTGGTTGATATTGGAGGTGGGCGAACTCAGCGAATTGGAGACTCTATACCCCTATTCACAGCCAGTACAGTTGAGCTTGCCCTGTCACCAGAAGCACAGAGTGAGTACAATCAGTACCACGAAGAGCTCTATAGCCAGTTGAAGCGGCTGAACCCAGCGAACCGCGATGATGAGGATGAGCCGGCAATTGTGTTCAACAATCGGCTTCTCCGGCGGCTGGCTCATATTGCCTTTTCCCCTATGCTGGAGCGGTTTGCCCTTCGGATATCCCGCAATGGGGTGGAGGAGATTGAGAACTTCCGGAAGTGTATAGACAATGGTGCCAGGCTATTTGTCCGGCACACTATGCTGGACTGGGGAATGCCGGTCCCACGGGCAGCTGCAGACCTGGTGGAGTTCCTGACCAGTGCTTCCCCTAAGCTGGGATAACTGTGTGGCCTGCTTGCGGATGCGGTTCTTACCCGGGGAGAGAAGGTCACTCTCTTTGCCGAGTGGCCACTAGTAATGTGGATGACGGAGGTGCTGTTGGGCCTGCTGGACTTACCATATGCAGCTATCCGGGCATCCACTAGGGCAGATGAGAGGAACCATATCATGCAACTCTTTAACGATAAGGACCATCCGACTCTAGTTCTCTTGAAAACCTTCCGTACCTGCTCCCTTGGTATCAACCTGCAGCGGGCCTGCCATATGATAGTAGTGCTGAAGCCAACTCGCAATATCAACACCCTCCTCCAGGCCATCGGACGTATTAACAGGGTAGGGCAGACTAAGCGGCATGTTGTGACAATCCTCTTCTATAACGATACATTCAACCGCTAGCAAGAATACATGTCTACCGAGAAGTTTATGGCCCAACTCGCTGGATCGCTTGCCATCCGACAGGATGGCTTAGAGCAGACAGAAGACGGTTATGGAAATTCTGGGACAGCCCCAGCACCGCCTGCCAATGTGGAATATGCGACTTCCTCTTCGTGAGGTTGAGACGGGTTCTGCAGGGGAGGTAAGTGCCGGGGAAGCTAGCGGAGCGACGGCGGAGGACCACTCTGAAGAGGCGGAAGAATGGGAAGGGTTTATTGACAGTCAGGTTGAAAAGGGCCGCTGAGGATACGGAGATTGACGATGAAGACCCTATAGGCACGGGTGGTGATACAGTCGATAGTGAGGCAGAAACCGAAGTGGAGGACGACGAGGGTGGCAAGGAGGAGGAGATGGAGGAGGGGAGTAGGGATGGAGAGGATAAGGAGGATGAGGATGAGGATGAGGGTGAGGAGATGGAGGAGGGGAGTGGGGATGGGGAAGAGAGGTCCTAGAGGTCTGAGTTGACAGAAGCGATGGACTAGACTTAGGGGTTGTACCAACAATTTTGTAACATTTAATTTCTTCCACGATCAATAGAACAGCACTACTTTGGAAAGGGTTGAATTGGGCTCGATTTGCAGAGAATCCTGCTAGGTGGTGGAAGAGAGCGATTTGCATCCGGTGCCGGCCATGCGAGCACCTCTTCTTGGTCTGTAAGACTTCTACAAGATCCTCAATATAACTACATCGCCGTCTTCTCACGCTTCTGGGTACTCAAGCCTTGTTTCTTTGCCAGTTTTTTGAGCACCTAGAACAAACATGGATACTCATTAGCCTTTGGTCACTATTGAAGGAAAGGATCAAGAAGTAAAAATAAATGCAGTTTACCCGATGCATTTGACGATTGAGCTTGGCGTTGATATTCGAACCGGTCGCCCCTTCATATACGAGCCGAAAAACCTTCCAGTATGTACAGAGGGTGCTGAACGACTTGACACCGTGGAGCTTTCTCCCTCCTTTCCCCCGACGCTGATTCAGGGCGGAGAAGGGAACTCGCCTCCGACTAATGGAGTGCCCCGATCGGGTAAAGCGTGCCTCACCTGATCGCTTGCCGCTTTGTCGGCCAAAGCGGGGCTACAACATAAATTCATCGCCATTTCCCTCTCCCTCTCGACCTTCTTCCTCACCCATTCTTCACCTTCAACCCTACCCCTAACGTTGCACCCGGTGAGGCATTTCTTAAATTGGTGGCATTCATGCATGAGCTGCGCCATCAATCCCCGTTTTCCCTGTGTCTCAGGCTAACGGACAAGCACAGAGCTCCTTCGAATTACGACATTGACTTCCACGAGCCATTGAATCTCTAGGATCGCCACTCATCTGACGCACTGCACCCCTTCTCGCTGCAGCTGAGCGCCTGTTGACCCACTTCGGCGTCGCCGACTATCATGAAGTCGTACGGCGATCGAAGGGCGTGTCGCCCCATGAGCCCGTTTCGATCCTCCCCGGCTGGACCCGGTGATGAGCTGAGAATACAGTCCTGCTGTACGATCCTCCTAGGCAGCAACGATAACCTCTGCTCTACTCCGCGGAGCCATTGGCTTGTGGCGGCCGGAGGTCGGGTCCTCGAGAGCTTTGTTTCATCTACCTCCGGATCCCCGCTCACGGCATGATAGGATGAAAAGACGGCCCTGTCATGCGATCCTCCTAGGCAGCAATGCCCCTCGCACCTCCCAACCCTCTCCCCATACTTTGCGGAGCTCATTGGCTTGCGGGGAGTTCTACCTTGACGGTCTGTCAGGCATAGAAACGACTTGTCAATCCTTGCGCACACCGTTTTGCAAGTCGTCAGTACCTTCACCTCGCGACAAGTCAGATGGATCGTGGAGGAGGTGGACACACGGAGTGGCAAGGTGCTTTCATGAGATAGGGCGAGACTTGTGGGTAATGCAGGAGTTTTCGGAGCATGCACCAGATCAGGAGGACTTTCGGAGGCGAAGCCAGCAACGAGGGCATAGATTAGCGTGCATGGGAGCATAGCTGTGTTGGATTTGGATGACGCGGCAGAAGGCTTATGAATGACATCCTTCAGCAGTATCTCCTAGTATGTTAGCAGTTCAAGGGCTATGTCAATTGGTTCTCTCAGGTGGCGGAGCACGCAGCTTGGAATAGCAAGACCTGGAGGAGACGGGACACGGAGGGGTGAGTGCGCGTTGACTTTCAGCTCGCCTCGAGCTGTTTCACTCTCAAGCCGTCCTTCGATCGGGTGACACCAAGACCTCCTGCAGTGTCTCCGAATTTCGCCTTATTTGCACCCAATGATGTTGGAATGTTCCACTTCTGTGAGACAAGGCAGACGTGGTTCTGACAGACGGAGTTCACTGACGCTACTCTTACCCCTTCGGTCTCATCATCTTAGGATGACAGAGCCGTTTGGAATGAGTCAATCTGCGCAGCGCATTGGAAATGCAGTCAAATGAGAGATGGGTGGGGGGATTGTGCAGCAGCGGAGGCCGCGGGGTGTTTTAGTGGGACTGCGTATGGCTTCACTAATTATCGAGTGTTATGCATGTCTCCACATGGACGCGGCACAGCTACACCTCGGGATAGTGGGTGTAGTGTAGCTGGATACCTTTGGACCCTGGTTCTGAGTCAGTGCCATGCTCGCTGGCCCGCTTCCTAGGTGGTTAGCCGCAGCGTGGGTGTCAACAAGGGGACAATTCCTGATTCCTTCGAAAGACGGAGCATTAGTAGTGGCTCAGCTAGACAGCGCGTGAGGAAAATCAGAGATATGGCAAGCGTCGGCAGCAATAGGAGTCCGAGACGTCTCCGGCGCTAGCAAGTGTGGGGAGCAAGCACGCGGAGCACCTCATGACAAGTTATATCCCCGGTAGATGCCCGTTGTCCAATCAAGCTAGAGCTATAGGGTACGACAGTTGACATATGCTGGATTGGTAGAGGATCTGCCTTTAATTCAGCTCTTTACGCACCAGGCATGATATCAAAGAATCAGGGGGGGGGGTGGGGGGCACAGAATTGATGCTGTTTATTTGGTCAAATCGAGGGCCTCGATACGTAATTGAGCCCCTCGATGTGACTGAATATAAGCCTAATAATAGGGGCAGTTGGGGGAAATGACTTGGAAGGAAGGGGGGTGCGTCGAGAGAATCGATGCTGTCTGTTTAGTTAAATCGAGGGGCTCGATATATCATGCTGGTGGCCTCCGATGCGCTCTAGGAGTGCTACATCTACATAAATAACCACTGCGTCCTCATCTCCACTTTCAGAGTTGCTGCGTCCGTGAACGGGAATCCTATATCAGGAGACAAGATGTTTATTTGCCATCTGGAAAATTCAAGGGAATGCTAGCGGTATATATATATTTGCACAGCCGTATCTGCAGTTGTGGAAGGTTGCCGCAAGTCGGGGGTTATTGGGAAGCTACGTTGTGGCATCATCGATGATAATGCATAACATCATGATGTTCACACGGATGCTTGCAACAGCCTTGACTCTTCATTATGTAGATGCAGAAAAAGCAGTCTAGGAAGCGGACAGAACTTAGTATTTTCATTTTCCAAGGTCATGTTGCATTGGCACAAGAGGGGGTTTAGGAAGCGGACAGAACTGAAGTGCTGATGCAAGCTTACAGAACTGCACTTTAAGTTAAACTTACAGTGTATCACAATGCTGAAGATGCTGGTGACGATGATAATAAGCGTCTTCGGCCAATCAGGCTGAAGCGCCGCATGTGTATTCCATCACACAGCGAGCCTACGTCATATATATTCCATGCCAAAATATCATGGTAGGTCAAAATTTCTTAACACATCCGCCAAGCAACCACACTCACTATCATTTATCTTGTGGTATTAAATAGAATAGAATTGCAATTCGCTCAAGTTCAGGAAAAAGAAAAAAAAAACCTTCAGCAGGATATTCCGAGTTACACCTTTCTTTCCTGGCGCACCTTTCTCCACGCTTCTTCTTGTTCAACTTTTTTTTTTCTTTTCTTGGAAATTGGTGTTGTGGGTAGAGATGAAGCTGTTCAATCAATACATAACCTTAAGCTTCGGAATAGAGACGGTTGGAGGTTGGGGGCATGCGGTATCATGTTTGAGGATGATGACGATGGTGTTGAGGCTCTAAGGTATGTAAATATCCGCCCACAAGCCGGTGCTTGCGACGCGTAAGGGGATGGCGAACCTTGCAACGATGTAGACATCTGCTTCAAGCAACCGCAGTTCATCGCCTTTCTTTAAAAAGCAGTTCTTTTCGTTTTGCGAAAATTTTTCATCTGTTGCTTGCTTTCTTCAACTTTGTTGTGAATTTTGTCATTTTGAAATTATAGTTTCACCCTATGCTCTGGGTGGATGATACTGGCTGGCATTGACATGATAACTTGGTTCTTATTAATCTCTCTCTGAAGAGCAATCAGAAATGAAATAACAATTTGCCATTGGCAGTTTTTGGTTTTGGTTCCCCCTCCCCCCCCCAAACCGCTTCCTGCTCCAGCATTGACCCCTTATTCCAGAAACAGCCCCCCCCGGGGTCCATTATTGGCCCAATACTCCAAGAAAATGACATCATAGCCACCTACACCTGTCTCTATTTCCGGCTCCTTGATGGTTGCTAGATCATGAAATCGGCTGGAGCAACAGAGCAGAGTCGTTTGGGGGGTTTATCTTCAGGGGGAGCAATTTTTTTTTTTTTTTTTTTTTGGCTTCTCGATAGTAGCTAGAGAACGAAGGCGGCTGGAGCAATAGAGTGGAGTTGTTTACAGAGGAGACATTTCTAGCTTCTCTACTAGAGCACGAGGGCAGCTGGAGCAATGGCTGGAGTATGAGGGGGATGATGTGAGCTTTACTAACCTGCGATAGGCCAGCCACCTACTTCCTACAGCCCTTAGAATGCTGCAGCCACATCTCTTCTCTGGCCGCTCATATGCTCCAGTCCCTTCTATGTCGCCTCTATACTCTAGCTCTTCCTATGCTCTAGCTACCTAAGTTCTCTAGCCTCCTAGGATCTTTAGTCGCCTAAATTCTCTGGCCTCTTAGGATCTCTGGCCTCTTAGGATCTCTAGCCGCCTAGGATCTCTAGGTTCTAGCTACCTAAGCTCTCTCTGCCTTCCTAGATTCTCTAGCCGACTAGATTCTCTGGCCTCCTAAGCTCCCTGCCGCCTAGGTTCTCTACCGCCTAGATTCTCTGGCCTCTTGGCTTCTCTAGTCACCTAGGTTCTCTAGCCTTCATCCAGCTCTAGCCACCTTCTTCGTATCTAAGCTACTTACTCCCGGGCACCTACCTTCCGCATATCTAACGCCAGCTATCATGCTCCCGATCATATACTAACCACCCCTTCTCTCTAGCCCTCATCTTGCTCTAGATCCATTACGAGAGGAGCAGGAGAAGCTAGAAATGGCTTAACTGAAAGTGACCCACTCTGTTGCTCTGGCCACTTTCATACTCTAACCACCATCGAGGATCTTCCTACTATGAAGGAAGGGAGGGAGGGAAAGAGAAACTGAATGTAGGGTTGTGGGGAGGGAAGGACGGGGAGAGGGTTGCTGGGTTGGGAGGATCTTTTTTATTGTTTAGATGGAGATTTCTGTGCAACTGCCATCCGACATTTCCCTTCATGTTAATTTTAAAGGAGAGCAAATCTCATGCATCAAGGTCCTCTTTCTTCCGCTCCTCATCCGCACACTTTTCTCCGCAGCAAAGAAGGGAAGTTTTGGTGAAGAAGAAAAAAGAGTAGTCATCTTAGTGATGATCCCTTGAACTCGAATCCAACATCAGGGTTAAAAAAGCGCTCGCCTTCAATTGAATGGGTGGTAGTGGTGGTGGTGTTATTTTCGTTTCCAAGACAAATCAAATGTCTTCTGTCATTAATCGCCTCCCGACCTCACGTATCCCTAACCTACAAATGGAAAGAAAATAAGACCATTAAGTTTAATGTGATCATATTTATGACGTAAATGACGTTAAGAGATATCATGGTGGACATAAACAACGTAAAAACGTGGGGGGTTTCACCAGTGGCGGTACAGTCCAGTTCCGAGTTTATATCCCCACAAAACGTACATGGATCAATCAGCACATCCGACGTTACATCCAAAAACAAGGGAATGAAAAGAGTTAGAAGAGGAAATATAAGAGTCTGCTTCCCACCCCACCCACCAGACTACCTCGACTCCGCACCTCACACCAGTTAGTTCTGAGAGAAACCCAAAAAAAGTGTAGCCCTGACGCCGTGACAGACTTCCGAGGTATAACTCCAGAATTCTTAGGGGTGAGAGTAAATAAATAATACAAAATAGAGAGTAGTGAGCGTTGGTTGTGGGGGGTGCAGTATTGGGCACTTGTGAATTTATTGATTTTTTTTTGAGTAGTCTGGATGTGATGATGTCCCGGAGTTAGTGGTTTGGTTATTGCGCGCAGTAGAGTGATGACGTCGGCGCAGACTGGACAGAATAAGATGCTAAGCTTGTTAGACACGGCGATGATATTCGATCTGCCGATCTGTCTATCTCCGTGATCTTCTTGATCCTCTCTTGACGAAAACTTCTTCGACATGACCATTCCCGCCGCCAGGTAGATCAGGATTGACATATCTAACTCCACTCCTCGGTCGACTCCTCCGTCGCCTTCTATCCTCAATAACTATCTCATCGTCGCTCGAGTCTACAAGCTCGCTTATTCTCTCCTCAACAATGACTCTCTCGGGCCTCCGTACCGGGACAGATCGTTCGATCTCGACGATTTCTTCGACTCTTCGTCCATGTGAAGGCCGTCGATCGTGGACTATCCTCTCGCTGACCGCCGCGTTGGTGTAGACGCATGTCCAGATGAGCCAGAGGATGAGGAGGAATCCGAAGACGGAACCGAGAACGATGCCTGCGACGGCGCCGGGAGATGGGCCGTTTGAATTGTCGTTGTATGCGGCTGGTATGACTCCTGCTTGTTGGCCATTGCTTTGCCGGCGTAGAAGGGCGCTAACTAGATTCGTGAGAGCTCTCGGAGCAGAGGGGACGCTTCCCGCACGACGCGCAAGCTGCGGGATATCGAGTTGATGCGATAGACCTGAGAATCTAGATAGCAGATCTCGGGACAACTCGAATGGGTTGCTATTCAAAACATTGTCCGGCAAAGCAACTCGAATGGGAGGCATGATCCGATTTGTAGACGACGCGAACGCCTATTCCGGCCTTATGCGATGTATGCGGCGAACCGAGCGATGAGGTCTCGCGGAGCTGTGTCTAACCGTAAGATAGAATCCACAACAGTTCTTGATGCTTGAGGGGTGAATTAAAAGAACGACAACATGAATGGAACTGAATATCCCTCAGCTGAGGACACCCCGAAATCAAAGCGGTTGGTATGCTATATGGCTTACGAGTTGGACGGGCTGTTAAAACAAGAACGGAAGATGGTGACGCAATGCTGCGGCGCCCACACTTCTTGCTCCAGTCGCGGTCGGGAGGTATTTGTCCAAGCAACTTGTGGAATCAACGTTCTTAGGTCCCGATGTATGTTGCACCGAGTATCAACTACGATGGGCATCCACGAACATCCTTTGGATCTTACGGGGCGCTCGGTGTTTGCGCGGTTGGTAATATGCCGCATCCGATAGATTGAGCTGTGGGGTGTCCCAGCCTCAGCTCCGTAACCGCCATCCCTAGTCGCCTTCTCCTTGTCGCAGCAGGTGTTTTAGAGACGCCTTGCACACGGAGTACAGCTCGTCGAACTCGTTCCGTTAGAAAAGCCCTGCGGTCCCATTTTTATTTTTGATGGGAATTGGTCGTTGACCGCCACATTGTAGGAGTCGTGGGGGAGGATAGCGGTCGGCCTTGTCTTATCCCTATTTGGAATCGCTCTTGTCTCTCCGCCGCCTCACAGCCGACTGGACTCCTCACTTCTGTTTCTGCTGACGCGGACATCTATTTTTTCTCTTGCCTCACAAGCTTTAATAACCGTCCTTGCGATATCCGCAAACCTCAGATCCTTCGCACTTGACGACAATTTCCATCCTTCGATTTCCACCTCTTTGCAGTTTCCGTGTTTCCGTAGCTTTTCAGTTGACTCGAACGTCGGGATCCTGACGTGTCGGTGTTCGCTCTTAACCTCAGCCTTGCCACACCCAACAATCCTCGCTTTGAAAGATATCTACGAATAGGGGTCATCAGGACACCATCCGTCATTGGACATGGCCGATAAATTCGTGTGTTTACTCTCTCTCCACGCTCAAGTGAAACCTGCGCAAGGCCGTACTGACTCCCTCTAGCAAGCACCAACAGGTCCACCGCCGAAATACCCAGACCAAGCGCACACGCAACAGCACCTCGACGCTGGTCCTGTCGGCTCCGCCCAGCAGTATAATCAGAGCCCGGGCTCGTATCCTCCACAAGACTACTACGGCCGACAGCAATATCAGTATGGACCTCCGCCGCCGCAAGGTTACTACGGTTACGGACAGCCGCAAGGGATGTATTATCAACAGCACCCCCCAGGAGCACCAGGATATTTCTCAGATAGCAGGGGCAGCGGGCCTGCAGGCGGTATTTGCTCGGCGCTGTTAGCATCTTTGGCCTGCTGTTGCTGCTTGGATTTCATGCTGTTCTAGGTCTTGCGGGGTCGATGGTCGAGATGCGGTTGGTAGTTGAAAGCCAAGTTGCGCCCCTTTGCAGGGCAGATGAATTTCATATGGGAGATGGATAGCGTATTGGATGGGGCACCACCGGGATCAGTGGGTCTATTTCAATCGGAATGGGCGTATAGGATTGTGGGTTGCACTCATTGGGTATCCTTGTCAAAAACGTTCCAACCTTGTGTGTATTACCTGGAGCTCTCTTTGGGCTTGGAGGTTTATTTTGTTCAAATAACAACGTCTTTACTTTCTTTCCATTTCAGAAATTCGTTAATGGTTCTGAGTCGAATATCCTTTCGGTAGAAGGTTCTACGCTACAGTCGTTATAATCAGAGTGATTACTAGCTGGTCGAGTCATGTTAACTTCTTTAAGGCTATAACTTTACGAGGGTACTGCTTTACAATGCGGTACGGATATAACTCCACACATATGCGGGGATATCACGTGGTATTCCCGGAGGGTCAACTCATGTAAGGCTTCTTAAGATGAGGTTTGGAAGGGATAACTTTAACTCTTTAGGTACTCCTATACAATGCAGTAGGCATATATGTATCTCCGCATAGTCGTGCAGATGTCTCGTGGTGTATCATAGCCTCTCCACAAGATTGGTTCGCAGCTTCAGCCTCTGACAGCCTTATTAATCAAAGACTCCGGCAATCGGCAGGTTGTCAACTGCACGCCCTTCGGTCACAATAACAAGTTAGAACGAGGCTTTACGACGAAGACAAGGGTTTTATTGGGCGGTCTTTTGCATTCGGCATCCTTCCTTGCAGAATGAGTCTTACTATAATTCTCAAGATGACCCTCGAGACATCTCAGTTCTTTTTTACTTCCTTTCTTTTGTATCCGTTGCGCTTTCGAGATACTGGCTTCCTAGTTGAGGGCTATTCATTTTTGACCGTGGTACCCGTTCGTGGGCAGTTTTATTTTTTTTTATATCCCCACGGTATCTGTTCGGCGGTGCGAGTTCATGGATGAATATTTCGATTTCGATCAAGCTTCATTCGCGGAACACAATCAGCATGCAGGCCACTCGAGTGTTCAGCTACCATGCGATGAGTTGAATTCGTTTGGGGCCAATGTCGACGATTTTGATTGCTTGCTCCGTCTGGGTGACGATTTTATATCGTTCTCCCAGCCTGGTTTCGACGCAACACAGGATACGATAATGGACGACATGGCTGTCTGTGATAACTTCCAGAGCTGGATCCCCAAGATGTGTAATCCAGCAGTGCCGTGCGACAGCTGTCGACGCATGAAGATTGATTGTCTCATCGTTTATGAAGGGCAGAGTGCATGCTCAAGCTGCGTCGCCTTATCTAAACCATGTAGCTTCGCGAAACCATCTCCGCTGGATTCTAGCGATGAATTCAACTCCTCGCCAACAGCAGGACTCCATGGAATCTCGGAGGAGGGCGCTCCCGAGACACTGGGGAAATCCAGAAAGAATGGAGCGCGATTTTCCAGAGCTGCGGTTGGTATTCTGAAGACTTGGTTTTGGCAGCACAGGGACCACCCATACCCTACTGATCAGGAGAAGGATGAGCTAAAGGGGCGGACTGGGTTAAAAAGGAGTCAGATCTCGAATTGGCTCGCCAATACACGACGCAGAGGTAAAGTTCGCTCAGCTCGAGGGGTCTCACCCGGAGCAGGACCTGGGCATGGGCATGCACTTAATCCGTTGTGGGGAGTTGACATTCCTAGTACGGCCGCCAAAATTGAAGATATGAATCCTCTTGACAGATGGCGGAACTCTCCGCCGGAAAACGAACCTGCATCCGCAAGTGCCATTGCCGAAGCCGTCGCGAAGGCGAAGCCGAGCTCTTCTATCGATAGAGGGCCGGAGTCGCTTTCTAACAGCTGGTTGGATAACCAGCGTTCTGAATGTTCAAGTGCCGGCTCCAGTTTTTCTGTCTTCAACAAAGCACCATCGCTGGCAAGCTTGGAGACTGGAAGGTCTAGCGGTGCATCTGATTTCTCTTTTGGCTCACTCTTCTCTCACCAGTCCCGACACTCGTTCGGTTCAAACTTGGAGAAGAAAGAGCGGCGGAGGCGTCGCCGCCCCGTTACGTCCCAAAAGAGCGACTCAGGGGGTACTAACAGGCTGTTTCAATGTACCTTCTGCACTGACAGTTTCAAGACGAAGCACGACTGGCAGCGACATGAGAAGTCGCAACACCTCCCTCTGGAGAGCTGGACTTGTGCGAAATTCGGCGCTGTCATTGTTACTCCGGGCTCCATTCGTTGCGCATATTGCAACCTGGAGAACCTGAAAAGCGGGCATCTGGAAACGCACAATTTCCAGCAATGTATGGAGAAGAGTATCCAGGAACGGACCTTCTACCGAAAGGATCACCTTAGGCAGCATTTACGACTCGCTCACGGTTGCACCTTCCAAGGGCAGATGGAGATTTGGAAACAGGAGGTCGTGGACTTGAAGTCAAGGTGTGGGTTTTGCGATGCGAATTTCTCAGCGTGGCGAGACAGAGTAGATCATATCGCAGCGCATTTCCGAGCTGGAGCGCGTATGGCGAGTTGGAAGGGCGACTGGGGGTTCGAGCCGAAGATCCTCGAGACTTTGGAAAACGCTATGCCTCCCTATTTGATCGAGCAGGATCGCAGAACCATGCAGCCATTCAGCGCCACCAATTCAGCGTCAATCGGATATGAGCGGCTTGAAAATGAACTCTCCGGTTGGATTTCCGATCAAAAGACTCTGGGGGTCTACCCGACCGACTCGATGATTCAGGACCAGGCAAGGCTTATTGTTTTTGGAATCGATAGCCCCTGGGGCCAGACAGCAGCGGATAACTGGGGATGGCTGGATATGGTCAAACAAAAGAATGGACTGAGTGAAGTGGACCGTGGATGCGAACGCCAGGGTCCGGAAAATGACTCGGGAAGCCCAAATCTTAATCGATCAACCTACATTCCATTTCCCGAGCCCGGCATGTGTTACGAGGTACTGGAGCACGAACTGGTTAGCTGGATCGGAGACCAGATTGCCCACGGCATCATCCCATCAGATGAGATGATTCAAGGTCAAGCTCGGGTAATTATCTACAGCAGCGATGACGCTTGGAACCAGACAGCGGCTGATAATGCGGAGTGGCTTGAGATGATTAAGAGGAAGAATGGATGGGTTGATGAGCATGGTCACTGGATCTTTCGTACGGAGGGTACGGGTCTAGCGTTGGGATCCTGATCAGGGTTTCTACCGGACGTACTTGCTGATTGAGCTTTGGATGATTCCTGAGGAGGAGTAGTGAAGGGGAGCGGCAGAGAGGAGGATTGGAGAGAAGGGGCTGAGAGGAGAAGTATTAAGGAGGAGTGACGACCCTTTCCCTTTCCCTTTCCTTTCCTTCTCCTATTTTCTTAGTTTCAAATCTTCCGTTCCCAGTATCAAGTACTACGTACATGGGGCACAGCCAATCACAAAAATCGGATGCGCCGACGGAAAGGGCTCCCGCCGTCGCTTTCCACCCACTTGCTTTGTTACCATCTCCTACTCCTTGCAATCATCCTATGTCCGATCTGCCTGCTAGCTTCTTGACGACTTTTAATGACTACGAGGTGAGCATGAAACAAAACCAACAGAGAAGAATCAACGCTACTTTCCTACTATCATTGATAATTTCTTCTCCCTGATGGTTCTGATGTTAATTGAAGGGTTGGGATGGAATGGTATGCTGGCTCTCGGACTTTGTGCGCTGGGATTTCTTTGTGGAAATTATATTTTTGTTTGTTTCTATCTTGAATAAATGACATAAATAGTTGTTGGGAAGAGAAAAGGAGGCAAAGTACAAGTCGTGAGTTGTGTTGGTATTGTGCTGCGTACTCTGTACGAACAATAGGTACAGAGTGTCTCGTACCTCGTCCATAACGAACGCCAAGTCCGCACCAGCCTCTGGAAAATCTCCCAAACACAAATTCTCAAGCAAACATCTTCCATCCATCAGCCAATCGAATTGAGTCTTTTCCCTGTTATCTGCTCCTTCTAAGCCATTAAAGGGTGTTATAGGGGTGGGCGATGGCTTGTAGAGGCATCCAGGGCACTTTGATGCCTTTTTTGTACCCGTCAGTAGGGTTGGTTGGAAGAGCTGGGAGATGGGGACAGAGCTTGTTCTTTGGGTGTCGGAGGATTAGTACTGAAGGCGAGCATACAGCTGGAGATAGCTCGGGCGGTAGGGTTGTTCTGGAGCCGTCGAGTGATCCCCCTGTTCTCGATGCCTCTCAATCACCATATCCGCTATCGCGTCTCAACCCCTCACCCGACGACTACGCCTACACGCCATTCACCGATCGCTGCACCCTGACCCTCCACTCCGGCGCCGGCGGACACGGCTGCATATCCTTCCTGCGAGAAAAATATATCAGCGACGGGCCAGCGAATGGCGGTGATGGCGGCAGCGGCGGAAACATCTTCATCCAAGCAGTTCGCGGTGAGACGTCGCTGCATAAGCTCGCTCGAAGGGGCATACTGAAAGCCGGCCGGGGAAAGAGCGGGCAGGGGAAAGGTAGAGGTGGCGAGAGGGGTGAGGATCTGCTGGTGCAGGTCCCAGTCGGGACGGTGGTTCAGGAAGTGGAGCGTTGGGATCCAGTCGCAGAGGAGGAGGAAAGGCTGGGGAAAGCCGCTGACGAAGAGGGTGAAGGCGGAGGAGGGATATTCAGGAGGGATAAGTGGATATTATATCCCGGCGGTTTGCCCGTCGGGTTTACAGCGGAGCAATTTCCAGCACTCCCTGGACCACGGAGGTCACATCTCGCGCTCTCGCAGCCACAAGCCCCCATTCGACTAGATCTATCGGAACCCATGGAATCGCCAGTCTTGCTCGCGGCAGGTGCGATGGGTGGATTGGGAAACCCCCATTTCTGTACAAAGTCCATCCCACGAGCAAAATTTGCGACGAAAGGCGAAGTCGGCATGCGATTGACCCTCGAGCTCGAACTTAAGCTCCTAGCAGATGTAGGACTAGTCGGCCTCCCCAACGCAGGAAAAAGCACGCTTCTCCGCTCCCTAAGCCGCAGTCGCGCCCGTGTTGGGGACTGGGAATTCACAACGCTCCAACCGAACATCGGCACCGTGGTGCTAGACAATAACCAAGGCCGTCCTAAAATCGCACCTACCGGCCATCACAAAGACGCGCGAACAAGGTTCACAATCGCAGATATCCCTGGGCTGGTGGAAGACGCGCATCTAGACCGCGGGCTGGGATTGGGGTTCTTGAGACATATTGAACGTGCGGGCGTGCTAGCATTTGTGGTTGATTTGGGGAAAGGCGATGCGGTCGAGGCGGTCGAGGGATTGTGGAAGGAATTAAGGACGTATGAGCAAATACGCGCGGCGGAGGAGTCGGAACCCGTGACGTGGAAGCCCCTAGGGACAGTCTCTCCCACCCAAGCCATCGGGGACTCTGGAACACAACACCTCGTCATCGACAACAGCTCTCACATCTTCCCGCACCGCCGCCGAGCACCCCTCTCAACAATCTCGCTCATCTCCATGAAACCGTGGTTCATCGTGGGGACCAAGGCGGATTTACCGAACGCGCAGGAGAATTTTAGGAAGTTGAAGAGATGGGCGGAGGGGGGGAAGCGTGGGAAGAGGGAGGGGTGGAGGGGTGAGGTGGGGGTTTTTCCGGTCTGTGCGATTAGAGGGGAGGGGGTGGAGAGGATTGTGGAGTGGACGGCCGGGTTGCTTGAGGGGTGATGTGATGTTTGAGGTGGTATGGGGGATGATTGGAAGAATGGGGTGGAGATTGCACATGTAGAAAAAAAACCCCCAAAGTGGTTGAATAATTTGTTGATAGGAGCATAATAAATTGTATACATGTACTTGGAGAGAGAGAGAGAGAGAGAGAGAGAGAGAGAGAGAAAGAGTCCTTCTTCCCAAATCCAGATCATCCTGAACACTCGCGAAGAATCTTCTAGTTTTCATTTCATCATTGTTGGAATATATTCTCTCATTTCTTTTCTAGCATGTACGCGTGTGCGTATGCGTATATATGGGAGAAGAAGGGATTTGGGGGGGGGGGTGTGATTGTGTATGTATGTATGTGTGCGCGTGTGTGTGTTCTAAAAAGGATAAAGATTAGAGAAAATTTAGATAGTTTGATGTAGATAATGAATAGGTAGGGGGGGGGGGGGGTGGTTATTGACGGTTTATGGTGGTGAATGGTGAATGGAGAATGGAGAGACAAAACTGGTGAATAATACAAACGACAAACGGCCCTAAAACCTCTCGCAGGAGCGAATTTAAATAGCTTTCTTCTTCCCTCCTACCATCTTTATCCTTCACGTCGACATCGGCACTCTTCTCGAGCAGCAGCCTGACCACAGCCTCATGCCCACCTCTGGCGGCACAGTGTATCGCTGTCCACC